>BQNB010052903.1:0-33789 GCA_026074375.1 Tanacetum coccineum | reverse complement strand
CGGTCAATTTAAGCTCAAAGATATTATTAGGAATCGAGAAAAGACTCGGTCACTTTTAATATTATATATTGTTGCTCGTAGTTAAACGTAAGCTAACCGGGCCAAGCCCATGGATAATGTAACCCATGGCTGGCCTACTAAGAAGTATATAAGCCCTCTCCAACCCATGGATAAAGTGTTGGTCATTTATATAAACACTTTCTCTTTCTAAGTTATTTGGTTTTTCTCTTTGCACATTGTCCAACCATCCTTTCTCTCTCTAGTTTCTTATATATCGTTTAAGGATTACTTATTTGTGAATATCATCAATTGGTATCAGTCGCCATGGGGTGATTGTATGAGTTTGTGTGTGTTTTAGTGATCAAAACCAAGTTTTTCTACACGTTTTTATTTATTTTGTACGTCCTTTTTCTTGAAAATAAAATTTTTATGTAAAAACCTTAAAGTTTGTGCTTTTAAGATAGTTCTAGCTTAGATATAGTTAGTTGTAAAAGTGGTTTGGATCATAAACGTGAAAAAGTGTGTCTTTTAAGTGATTTAAAAGTTGGTTTTCCGAAAAAATATGAAGATTGCGGTTTGTGTATGAAGCTTGTTGTTTGTGTATGAAGCTTGATGTTTGTGTATGACGCTTGCTATTTGTGTATGAAGCTTGATGTTTGTGTATGAAGCTTGTTGTTTGTGCATCTTGTTGTTTCTGCATCTTGCTGTTTGTGTAATATTTAGCAAGTTTTTCAGCTATTTGTGATATTTCTAAGAAACTAAACTCTATCCAAAATTTCAATTTCTTGCGGTTTGTGTTTGCGGATTGTGCACATATTCTTGCAGTTTGTGCATTACACAAATCCTATGGTTTGTGACATACAGGGAAAACTTCTTCTGTGGTTTGTTACATTTCTAGGAAACTAAACTCTGTCCAAAAATTCCATTTTCTTGCGGTTTGTGCATCTTGCGGTTTGTGCATCTTGCTGTTTGTGTATCCTGCTATTTTTGACAACCTGTTGTTTGTGACATCCTACTGTTTGTGACATCTTGCTGTTTGTGACATCTTGCTGTTTGTAACATCCTGCTCTTTGTGACACTGGATTTTGTGACAACTTGGACAACTAATTAATTTCAACAGTTTATCTTTGATTAGTAAAATCCCGTGAAGTATTAACTTATTTTCCCGGTTGAATCAAAATTAATAAAATCGCATGAATTAACTAGGACTGAAATCACTTATTACAACATCACTTTAACATAATTCTCATCAATCATTGAATCGATCATATAATTTTAATCCACAATTCAAGTATTTCATGATGAGTTTATCACAAGAAGGAGAGACTTTATCCAGTCAATCAGTAAAAGAAAGCAGCTTGGTTTATGATACAAGTGATGTAAATGCAATATAAAACAAGATGCCCAAAGCAAAAGAGAGATGCATGTCATATTTTAGATCACTTCATTCACACCTTCAGGTTCTTTCAAATAAAGACCTAAAGGCACTCGTATAGAGCATGGATTCAAACGATCATTTATCTCACTCTTTGGTAAAGATGTTGAGACTTTCACAAGTACGATATTTCTCTACGTGGATCAACTCAAAAAACAGCCTGACAAAGTCAAATTCCAAGAAGATGATTCCATGGATTCCTTTTGGGTTCTCAACAGACAATGTCAGCAATTCATTTATTCGTAGTTTTCTTTAGACTATGACAATCAGATGACAAACAAGTCCTTCTCATAATATACTCGAATCGAGGCTAAAGATTTCAGAGATACACTACTCAAACGTATGAGTTCTGTTAAGAAGTCAATTGTTGAAAGAGCACGTCATGAAAGACAATATGACAGAAGGGTGAATGAAATTCAGATGCAGAGGCAAGAGGGAGAAGTTGATAGGGGTAAAGCATTGGATACTGATTTGGTTGTTACAGAAAGCAGGCGGACGGAATCCGAAAAGCATGATACAAACAGCAGATCTGAGAATGATACACATGTTGAGGATGCAGATATCAAACCCGTGAATTACAAAGTGCCAATGGTTGAGGTACAAATGACTGCTGAACATAATGTACTTGCTAATGAACATCATCATACTGGGCAATCTAAACCCACTTATTCCACATATCTGTTGGAAAAGGTTGATATAAATACGACTCCTGATTCAACAAATATGAGTAATAGGGAAGGAGAGATTTACCAGAATGCTAAAAAATGTCAAGTTACAAGTCCTTTGCTTAATCCATCACCTGAGAACATGACAACTGAATTTGCAAACCAATCTCTCAAGTCTGAAAATATTTCTCTCAAAAAGACCGTTGCTTAATTTCAAAAAGATTTTTCAAGAATAGAAGCACATTGTGTTAATCTGGAACTTAGATATCAAAATCAAGCTTTAAAATTCAGGCAACATGGTCAAATTTTAAATGAAACAAGTAATAAAGCCAAGATTAAAAAGGAAATTAAGGTACTTAAAACAATCAATATCGAATTGGAACATAGTGTGGCTAAATTACTTGCAGAGAATGAGAAGTTACATAAGGAAAATAAGCATTTAAAACAAACTTACAAAGATCTTTACGATTCTATCAAAAAGACACGAGTTCAGACAAATGACCATAATGACTCACTGATTGCTCAAATAAATAGTAAGACTATTGAAAATGCTGATTTAAATGCTCAGATTCAGGCAAAGGTTTTTGCGAATGTAGCATTGAAAAATGAAAGGAAATAGCATGGATACTAAGTTTGCAAAACCGTCAATCTTAGGAAAACCGGTTTTACAACCACCCAGAAACCAATCAGTTGTTAGACAACCGAATGTGTTTAAATATGAATGACCTAACTTTTCAAAACCACGGTTTGCCTCCCAAGTTGATGTGAATAACGTTTTGGAAAAAGTAGTCACTCCTCATTATTTTCCTAAAGTTCGAGAATATGTTCTTGCAAAACCTGATCATGTAATTGCACCTGGCTCATCTAGGAATAATCAAGAAGAATCGTATGGTTCAAATGATATGGCTTATAATCACTATCTAGAGGAAGCTAGGAAAAAGTCACAAGAAAGAAATAGGAATTCAAAACCTAGTGTGATGCATACAACTAGTCTACAAAATACTACTAATGGTAGCAAAAAAAACCTAGGAGCAACAATCAAACATCTAGGAGTTTGCCTGTAACTAAGAGTAGTGGTGTAACGTCAAATAGTGTGCCACTAGTAGATCACTCTAGGAATCCTAGTTTATTTTTGGACTCCAAATAGTTTATTTGTTTGACTTGTCAGAAATGTGTCTTTAATGCAAATCATGATGCCTGTGTAACAAAACTCCTGAAAGAGGTGAACTCTCGCCTTAAGGTTCAATCACTTAAGACTAGAAATAGTAACAAACCTATATAACAAAAAAGTTATACTCAAACACCTGTACGGCAGATCTTGATAGGACATAGGTTTTCTCCCAAGAAGTCTTTCGCTGTGTATGAGAAAACATCTCCTGGATCCTGTCTTAGGTGGAAACCTACGGGTAGAATTTTCAACACTGTTGGTCTTAGGTGGGTTCCAACTGGAAAGATATTCACCTCTAGCATAACTAAGGTTGACAATGAACCCCCAAATGCTTCAAATGAAGATATCACTAACCCATATGAATGCGAACAAACTCTTAATGTTAGTGCATGTACTCTTAACTTAAGTGCAGATACACCCTTTAATCCTAAAAAGGAAAGACTTAGAGTTTGGTTGCTAAAAAAGTTGATGTCTAAGAATCAAGCGCCTTAGGGGATTCACAAACAAGAAGAGTCTCCAAACAGTTCTCAAGGTGTTAAAGAAAAACAACAACATGCACATTTTGATGATCCATGCCATGAACTACTCCATAAACTCTATATTTCATATTGATCATCTTCAAATGTACACAAATGATTAAAAAGACTGCAATGGCATTTGCAGACAACACTTCAGGCCCTGTTCTTTAAAGAAAAGAAAAGAAAAGTGTACGCCTTAGTGCGCTTTATCTTCAAAAGAAGAGAAATCTTCTTATTTACGCCCATTCTTATCAACAATTTGTACACTTTCCCATGTTCGTTCAGTCAACAAGTGGATCAACGTACATTAACTTGTATTTTCATTCACTTGTTCAAATAAAAAATGGCAACCACGTATGAAATTTTTGAAGGGGGGAATAGTGAATAAAATGTGATCAATATAGTTTAACTTGGTCTCTCAAATGGTCGATGACTCCCGGATACATCAGTTCAGGACTCGTGCAAAACCTAGTTTCTTCAACACCGTATGTTCCACCATCCAAGAAAAACTATGATATCCTATGTCAACCATTGTTTAAGGAATACTGTCAGCATCCATCAAGTGTTGTATCTCCTATGCTTCCCGCTGCTGCACAATTATCTGCTGATACAACCGGTACTCCTTCATCAACCATAATTGTTCAAGATATACCATATATTAGTATGATGACATCAAATAATGTCACTTTTATAGCATCATTTATCCCATATAAATAACCTATTTTGTATAATTATTGCAAGAATTGTTACTTAATCGTTTGTATTTGAGAATTGCAGTAATTATGGAGTACTTGGTAAAGATTAGCAAAAAGGCACTTATTATGGAGCTTAAACGAAGAAATATGAAGAAACTGATTCTGACATCCTATACACCGTATCCATCAAGGAAGATACGGCGTATCTGTGCCTGCACTTCACAAGAAACCACGAAGATACAAAGTCTAATACGCCGTATCCAGGAGAACTTTATACGCCGTATTCAATATAAAGTAATAAATTATTCTAGAAGATATCGAATGTGGTCCCTACTCCAACAAAAACCCTGATACACCGTATCCATCTCTCTCGATACGCCGTATCAACCAAATTCTAAACAATATAAATAGAAAACCTAAAAACGGGTTTTAAGTGTACTTGATCATATTTTTGATACCTTAACCACAAAAGTTGATTTTCAGAAGACAAGAAGAGCATAAGAGGTCAAGCAAAGCTAGTAATTCTATAGGAAACACGTTGTAATCTCCTATACTCTTGTAATCGTTCGATTTTTGATATCATTCGTTTAACTCGCACTACAAGAATTCAGGCGAATAGCCACAGACAGATTTTGTGGGTAAAAGGGACAAATTCGTTGGTAATTGATGAATACCCACAGAATATTCATGAATCTGTTTAAATGGGGAAACTTTTGAGGGTAAATGACTAGCCATGATTTTTTTGGCATGTGGGTAATGTTAACCACGACATTGTTCGTGGGCATTTTCATTAAATTCGTAGATATATGATGCACGGGATTTTCTAAGCTACCATGAAAATACCCACAATTATTGTGTGGGTAATATATGGGTATATTTAGCCAGCACATCATCTGTGGGTGTGTTCATTAAATTGGTGGTAAAATGCTTCATGGGATTTTTTACATTACCACAAAAATACTTACAAAAGTTTTGAGGGTAATTCAAGGGTACACATAACCCATGATATAATCGTGAGTACATATCCAATGATAAAAATTTCTGTTTTACCCATGATAATTCATAGGTACACTTAACCACAGATATTTAAGTGTGAAAAAGAAGGCTAATATTAAAAGTTTACCCATAATAAGTTGTAGGAAATGAAAGGGTAATTTAGAAGTTTACCCACAATAATTGGTAGGTAATATTAACCACAAAGAGTAGTGGTAAAACTTGCAGGAATATGTCGAGATACGATTTAATTGAAATTTCTATAAAATATACGTATATTTTTAAATGTCATAAATTTTGAACGAGTTGTAAAATATAAATTGGGCAACTCATATTTCTGACAATATAACAAACATAAACAACTTTCTTAAACATAAACAATAAATATCCAAAAGGAACCAACAACCTAAGTTATTCAAAATAAAGCAAACAACCTAAGATATGCAAACCAAAACAGGTCTGAACCTAAAATATCAAACAAACAGAAAATAAAATGTTCTGCCAAGGGTGTGATGATCATCTTACTAGACTTCATGCTCCTTGGAGTTGCTAGTGCTTGGGTTTTGAGTCCCCCCATAGTATATGCTTCATTGGTGTCTTCAGTGTCACTCTCAGTATTTGGGATAGGAATATCAAGATGAATACACAAGAGCTCAAGAATGTGTTGTTGTTTACCGATCTTGCGAGTCAACTTTCTCTCCATTTCGAGATACTTGTTCTCCAAAGGTTCATGTGGCATATAAGTTTCCAAAGTTCTATTGGCGGGATTTAGTTAATAAGCAAATGTTTGTGAGCAAGACCATACACGTTTCTTTTTGTTCACGCCTCTGACCACCTCATAATAAAGTGTTGATTCATTCACCATATGGGATGACTCGCCTTCTGCATGATTGGCCTCACCTGCTTCCCTCAATCGCAACACATTATCTTGTTATTATATAGATGTGCAAAATGAATGATTATATACTAAATGAAAATGTTATTCGCTAATAATTCTTTCAAAATGTTCTTTCAAAATCAATCAAGGAAGAGACAAAAAAGGTTTTGACAATAACAGATCATCAGTTAAAGGGGAGTTAATGTAATTTTAACTCAAAATGGGCTTTAGATGTTATTTGTTTCATCCTTTAGGGTTTAGAATGCAAAATTTAGGACTTAGCACTTTTAACTTGCAACTAGAAGGACATAGGTTGCTATTGGTATAAGTGTTCTAATCAAATCAGAATCAGTTTTCGACATCTCAAACAGATTTTGAAGAAATTTTGATCACTCGAACAAACAGAATAGATCTTTAAATAGAATACGGGTCTTTGTTCGAGGGGGAGAAATTTTTTTCGAATTATCTTCAACAAGTCACGGTAATTATATGGAAAAACTTTTAACTTAATGAATAATAATTTGAGGGGGAGCTAATTTATTTTTAACTCCAAGGGCTTCATTTGTCACATGTTAATAACTTTAGGTGCTTAAATATAATTTCAAGATTAGTAGCTTAGGCTTAAAACAACAGACGACCAAGATTTCCAACACCTCATAGTTTTAAAAGACTTAGGATTGTTTGGAAATAACTACGTAGTTTTAGAAGCCTTGAAGTTGATGATATGTTTTTGATTCATTTAATATTTCTCTGACCGGTTAATCACTAAGCTTATTCTCAAAGAATTAGAAATATTTGATAAAAGATGTACACATAGGTATGATGATTCCTTTAGATAGTCAGTATCCTGAAGGAAGAAATGTCTACATCTGAGACTTAGTTGACTTTAGAGTTATCATTTCGACTACTTAGAGGGTTTAATTGTCTACATCCGAGACTTAGTTGACTTTGGTGTAACAATTCATATCCTTACTATCCTAAAGAGTGAAATGCGCACATTCGGGACTTAATTAACTTTGATGATATGGTTTTGACTTCTTGAAAGGGATACAATTAGGTACTTTGAGTATTTGGGCTATATACAACAAGACTTCTTCATGCGGGTATTCTTATTTCGGTGCACTTGGAAGAAAGTCTTGAATCTACTCAAGAAAGGATTGCTGGTTCGGAGGGGACCTATGGAAGCTTCTAAAGGAAGAAGAAGCATGCTTGACTATAGAATTCAGTTCAAGTGAAGGATCTGGTATTATCCCAGAGGTTCCCAATGAGAAAAAGGACAATTCTAGTAGCTCAAGCAGCTCACTTTCTTAATCTGATAATGAAGTTCAAGACATCTCCAATAATGAGGAAAACAAAGCTGATGCAGAAGTTGCTGAGAAACAAGATAGAAATGTACAAACCAGTCTAACTCTGTCATCTGCTGAACTCAAGATTCAATTAATGGTGGATGTTCCCATTCATCAAGGGGACCCGGTTGTCTAAAGAACTCCACTCATTAACATGGTTATCTCAATGGTTACTGAAAAGACAACATCAACACCCACACCACCAACCACACAAGCTCAAGTTCAAATGTGTTCGACCTCTTTCTCGAAAGACGGTTCAAGAGAAGCTTAGAATGCTTTGTTAGTGGAAGGAAAACAGAGAAGGACAAACGACTGTTGCATAGGACAGTATGACTACGTCATACTTGGTTTAAACATGCCAGGTCCTATCTCCTATCTTATCTTGTATAATATATCAATATGTAGTGTACTGAAATAAGTATATAGGTGTTAAGTACAATTTTTCATGATTTTTTCATTAAATTCAAAATCTTTCAAAATGTGTACTTAACTTTATATCCTTCCCTCAATAATTGAGGGGGAGTATTAATATGTTCCGAATAAGCTTGCTAATTAGTATCATCTCTCCCCGAATAGTTTTAGTCAATTGATATCCCAAATATAAAAATATTTTGACATTTTGGATAAGGGGAGAAAATATGATTAAAAACTATGCAACTAATAAATGTGATTTAAAAGGACTTAGGTGCTAGCTTCTCCCTTGTATGTGCAAAAGGATTTCGATAATCGATGCACGTATGCAAGGGGATCATTTTTAAAAGATGAAAACATCAAGGTACAAAAACTTTTGATTTATATCACGAGTACCTTGATCGGTTTTCAATATGGTTTAATGGTAAGAATGGAGATACCCAGAAGACTGACCATGTATTTAATTTTATGGAGTTATAAGGTGGTTAAGATTAGGTATCTGTTCTATGATCCAGCCAGAACCGGAGGGATCTACCCAGGGACATTCCATTAGATAGTGTAGAAGTCCTTAGGTATGATACAAAAGAAGTAAAACTGAGAATGGGGAATAATGCGGACTAAGACAGAGCTAACTCTGGAATAAACCCAACAAGGTGTTAGTAATGAAGTCTTGGTAAGCATTGAAGGGGTTGAAGAATGAAAAAGAAATGTAAAGATAAAGGGTGAAAAGAAAGAATCCCTCCTTACACTTAGGTAGAAACCGGGTCAATACATATGTTATTAGAAACACTAAGCTGTTGTCTGGTGTTGAAGATAGACATCATGGACCCAGTGATGCAATGCACAACCTTCCCTAGCCACTCAAAATCTCTTAAAATATTTTTGTTTCAATTCTCATAGAGACTAAACATGTTATCTATAGACTTTCTCACTCTAAGTTAGTTGGTATTGAAAAAGTGGCAGTCAACTCCAACCTCCGATTACTAAAATCAAAAGTGCACCATTGAGTCTAGAGCCATAGGAGTTTATCCATAAATCTCACTAGGACACTATCTACCATTCACTTGTTCTTCACATACTGTGAAAACAAGTAAATTATCAAGATTCCTACGCATTATCCTTATGATCCTACCAGAACATCAGAGTGATAGTTAAGTATTCACAATGATGATGGAAACCTTTCAAAGCCAACATCAAACAAGGTCTGCGGTAGGTGACTTGTGAGATCCTATATGGATCAAACTTGTGACATTGGATATCGATTCGGTCTAGATTATGAATTGACAACTTAATCAGTAAGATAGTAACTAACCGATTCACTCTTATCGTGTTGTCTGCTTTGAGACATTCCGATAAAGAGAACAAGCAAGTAAGGTGATTATGATGTTCACACATTAAAAGATCTGATACTTATGCTGGAAATCCTGTCAAGGAGATTCTTCTTAATTTGAATCTACCTGATCACATGTCGGTCCTCATGGAACCAGAGGTTAATCCAACAAAACCCAGGTAAATGACAAAGCCATATTCGTCCACAAGCTTTATTGCTAACTGTTTTATTATAGGTTCATGTAAAGACGGAGATGGAGATACCTATTTCTAGGAAAGTCAAGTTCATAATCGCATGCTCATACTCAATCAACGAATATGATGATATGATGAAAGCTCTAATGTATGGTATTCAAGACATCCGCTACTCTGATACTCAAAAGGTCTTCCATGAAGTCATTATGTATTTAAGATGAAGCAATCCAAGGAAGAATACTTTATAGCTTTCAAGACAAAAGAATAGTATGAGTATGTCGGTCTGAAGGTCATAGGATCACAAGGAGGTAAAGGATTACAGGATAACATAAAGAGACGAAGTTTGGCTGATGATCTCAAAGAGGCTCCAGATCACAGTTTATTAAGCATGTAGGAGCAAGCTTAACATTAAGCTCTTGATAAAAGATAAAGATTAAAGATTAAAGACTACGAGCAAAGACGAAGACATTCATAGAATGCTAGGCTTAAGATTTTGTAACTTGGAGTGACCTCCCTTAGGGCGAGATTGTTAGTGGTTTGCTTATTATAGTATATATATAGTATAAGTAAATAGGCGAATTACTCTTGGAAGAGTAATAAGCTAATCACAAATAAAATATATTTCGGAAAAGTATTGATGAGAAAATTACCCTTAGGAAAGGATAAAGTTCAAATCGTTCCCGAGTCGTATTCCCAACGAAGCGTGAGTATTGAGAATCTTGTTTTGGTTCGTGATCGGGTGCTTGAATGTTCAATATTTTGGTTTTTGGTTTCTAAATCTAATAACGCAAAGGGGAAGCAAATAAAGGCATGTTAATCTAGAAATAAAGGCAATTTAAAAATTCTAACAATATTTAAAACAATTAACAACTAAAATTAACTAATTAACCAAATATGACAAAATAACACTCTTAAAACTCAAAATGCAAATTTCTTAAACTAAAATATACAAAACTACAAAAAAAATTTTTTTTTATTTTTTAAACTAATTTAAACAATTTTAATAACTAACCTAGACTAAAAATTAAACTAAAAATATTAAAATTAATCCTAAAATCTTGATAAAATTTCTAAAAATACTAGACCTTATTTCTAAGGTTTAAAAAGAAAAATGAATCGAAAATCTATTGCCAATAAGCTGCTAAAATTAAATAAGCAAAATAAGCTAAAAAACTTAACTTGTATAAGGAATAAATGAAAGAGATATATGACAAGTAAAGACCCTAGGGCAAATGGTTAAGGCATGTGTGTGTTGAAGGGGAGGTCACAGGTTCGAGTCCTGTGACTGTCCCTTTTTGTAAAACATTTTTTTTAATTTTCTTTTTGAAAAAGCTAAAGATTAAGTAAGAATAAGCAAATTTAATTAAGGGACTTGACGCCAGAATTTATTATTAAGCTAGAATAAGACAATTAAAAATCACAGCTTGGCTAGTTAAGACTATTAGATATTTAGCTAAAACTATTTGGATTTTTGGACTCAATAAGCAAATAGAAAACCAATAAGCTGACAATCCGACCTAGACCTAGACTCAATAAGCAAGAAGAACTAGAAATAAGCAAACTCAATAAGCTGAAAGACAACCAAAAGCACAAAGACAATTTACTCTAAAAGGAATTTAGAGGACTTTTACCACTATTTTAAGCTAAGTATTAGAACTAATAAGCACTGAGAATAAGCTAAGAACTGAAAACAGATTAAAGACTAGACTCTAATAAGACTATTAAGCAAGAATTTAACAAAATAGTTAAGGAAATAAGCTAGAAAAGAAAATTGAAAAAAGGACAGTTTATACTACTTTGTTTTTGGACTTTTTGAGTTGAAAAGACTATTTGCAGCTAAATTTTAAGACTCAAAAATGATTTTGACAAACTGAAAACTTGAATTACACTTAATTAGAGCTTATGAAAACCATTTTGATCACTAGAAACAAGCTGAACACCATTTAGACATGTTTAAGTTGCTTAACCCAAACACCCCTTTTAAATCTAGAAAATCTATTTAAAAGCAAAAACAGACAATAATAATCCTTGAATTGTAAAAACAGATTAAGAACTATAAATAACAAAGACAAATAAGCAAAAACCTTAGATTAATAAGCACTGGATATTAAGCTAAGCTTATGAGCAGTTATGACTTCTATTTAAGCAGTTTTACTATAAAACGAACAAAACATTGTAAACTCAAATAAAACTACTTCTAAGCTAAGGACTAAACATATTAAGCTACTTTAAGATAGAATAAGCACATAAGCAATAGTATTAAGCACAAATTAAGAAGTTTAGGTAAACTATAATAGAATTTAAGCTTAAAAGTAAAATAGAGACATACCTTGTCCTTTGCTCAAAACAAGGACTTATAAATGCTCTAAGAGCTTAATCTACAAGCCCCAGCTAATTTACATAAGCTGGTTAAGACCTATAAGCATTTCCATGTCTGGCTTATCATCCATTTTAAGCTCAAACTAACTTTTTGAGGGGATTTAAGTGACACGGCTTATTTAGTTAAGCTATAAGAAAGCTTAACTGAATAAGTATTAGCTTATAAGGTAATGAGAGCTTATTGAGCTTATTAAGTAATATCTAAACACATTTTAAACTAAATTTGCATAAAATTAAAACATAAATTCAACACAAAATTTAAAAGTGAAACTGAACTTTTATTAATGATAAAGAGTTTACAAGCTTTGAAACAAAATTACATTAAGAAAAATACAATAAGCACTAAAAATTAAGCTAAAACTACACTACTCCTACACTAGATGCCCTACTGTGTGAATTCCTTGCAGAATTTATAGCTAAGGAGAGAAGCTTCTATGAGATAGAAACATCACCCAGCTTCTATCCAAGCCCTTGATTAATAACAAACTCCAAATCATCTCCAACTTATCAAATTGTATTCATGTTGATGCCTCCAGACTTCATCTTCTTCATCAGGTGGAAATAAGATCTTCAGATCTCCCCATAACATCAAGTCATATCCTTCTGGTCTTGATGTTGCATACCTTTCTTTTACTAGTCTGTGTAGATCCATTACATCCTGTCTGTTAAAATCATCAAGCATCACACTGAAAATCTTGTAATTCTTGGAACCTCCATCTGCTCTGATGATTTGATAATACATAAAGTTTTTTGTCAAAACATGAGTCTTCCAATCAACTATTGGATACTTAGTACCTAAAGATTCAATTTCCATAGCAAATTCTTCTTTTGGAACCAGATCTAAATAGGCTTTAAGTTCTTCCTTCTCTATATTCTCTTCTATCTTTTGCCTTTTTGTACTTTCTTCCCTTTGATTTTCACCTGCTCTTTTCCTTACAAGTGATTTCTTTCTATTTCCTTTCTTTTCACTAACTTTTTCTTTTTCAGAATCCATAGGTGCAAAGGATTGAATTTAATCCTATACCTTTTCAAATATAGGTCTAATGTCTTCATACTTCATTCCCTTGAAATAATTCATCTTGTATCCTCTTTGATTCTTCAAGTACATGACCATGTTCTTCCTTACTTCAGCTACAGAGTATGGTCTATTCAGTTGAGCATGGTATCTTAACACTGCAGTATCACTCTAATCAATGACATGAGCTTGATCATCTTTAGCTACAACTCTTTCTTGTCCTGCTTTATTAATCTCTTCATGTAGCTGTCTAGCTATTTTAGCATCCCTTATAATCCTTTGAGTCTCTTCTTTATTAAGTTGTTCTTGCAACCTTACAGCTTCTTCATGCCTAAGTCTTTCTTGCCCTAGTTACTTCTTTGTCTTCTTCTCAGGCTCAGGCTCTGTCATAATTCCTTTACCCTTATCTTTTTTCTTTTTAGCACTCCTTTTAATATACACTAAGTTCTCAGCAGCAGTACTAACTTCTGGAATAACAGTACTATGCTCTACACCAACAGTACTAACTTCTTTTTCTCCTTTTTCACCACTACCTTGATCTTCCACAAGCTTAGTAGGCTCTTCTTCTTTTTCTAGCACTACCTCAGTATCATCACTAATCTTCTCCTGAATCTCTATATCTTCTTAAATAAATGATGTTCCTTCATCCTGTACCAATGAAATAGAGGGGTCTTGATCAATCTCTGTAATTTTCCTCCCCTATTTGGAAGGATCCTCTAGACCTTCTTCATCATCAGAAACAACTATCCTAAATCTCCTTCTAGCTTGAGTTGACTTGACTGTCTGCTCTAACTTCTTCACCTTCTTGATTAATTTTGTAAGAGCAGTACCATAAGTTTGTTTGGTTTGTGCAAACTTTGCCTCCAAGCTGGTTACTTTGTTTGACAAATTGGTACATAGAACTGTCAATCCAAAAAGTGATAAACTACCCTCATCGCGTCCAAGTGAGTGAACACTGTAGAGAGATGATTCATGGGGCATTAGAACAGCCTCCTCTACATCAAATGTGGGTTAAGTATTTGGTGGTTGTGAGGTTGATGAGGTACTGACTGGTGTATGTTGAGGTGATAATGATGGTGAAGATGTTATTCTGGATGGAGAAGTTCCAGGTGCACTGATCATAGTAGGAAATAAAAAAAATCTATTCTAGAATAACCTCTTGAAACCCTCTTCATATTACTAAAGACTTTCTGTGTAAGGATATGAGTAGGATATGTTCGTGTGTGGGTTTGAAGGAGTCTCCTTTGCTTGTTTAAACAGATTTGGATAAATCTTGGGTACATCAAAAACTTGTGTGGGTTTTCTAGATTCTTAATCATAGCATCAAAAATTAGTTTTGAAAAATTGTAAGTCCTGTTTGTGGCCAAGCAAATTATAGCAGTTGCTATATTCCTACTAAACTGCTCCCAAGCAGTTTTCTTAGGCCTTAAGCAGTGGAGGATAGTATGAATTATAAACTTCTACTGAAGGGAAAAATGACCCTTTTGAAAAGTAAGTTTATTAGAATCAATCACATACCCCATTAGAGCAAGTTGCTTAAATATCTCTGAATTGGGTAGAGTAGTAACACCACCATTTTCCTCCAACTTTAGATGTCTTCTTAGAGAGGCTTCAGTAATAGTCTTTACTTGTCCATCAATTGTAGAAGTTAGTTCTACCTCTCCATTAGCACTTGTTCTAGCAGTAGCTATTCTCGAAAATTGCTTCATAAAGGAAACATATATTGTTGGATTCTCTGTGAGGGCATACTGGATGTAACTAGCATTCAAAAAATCAATGATCTGATGAAACCCTTCACTTCCTTCAGACTTTTGTAAGTAGGCCACCATGTTATGCTTGTCGCAAAACTTTAAATTAGCCATGGGATTAAGAAAATATTAAATAAACTTCTGGGATGAGCTCGTTTATTTGAGTATGAAAGCTTGCCAAAGTTAATTGAGATTGTATTGAGAGCACTTAGGGTTGTAATTTGACCGACTGAATGAAATTTGATCTTATCTTGAAGAAATCTTACTAATTTATAGAAAGATCATGAATTTCTAATTAGTCATACCCTATAGGCTATGTTGTTGGCGGAAATATCTCAATGACTATATTAAAATAAGGAAATTATGTTATGCCTCAAACAGTACTAACAGTAATGTAGCAGTACTAAGTTTAGCCTAACAGTACTAACTTTAAGCCTAACCGTATTAACTTTTCCTAGCAGTATAAAGATATGCCTGGCAATACTAACTTAATACTAGCAATATTAAGTTTATGCCAAGCAGTATTAACTCCAATCTCATTCCAATGTTCTCACAATCTCTCTTTCTGTTTTTATACTCACAATATCTCTTAATTCTTTTTGGTCACCAATTCACTCTTTCTGTTTTTAAGCACACGTCTCTCTTTCTGTTTTTGGCTCACAACTTCTATCTTTCTTTTATGCTAACCAAAATCTCTCAATTATCAGAAAATTTTGTACAAGGTGCCATCAATTCTTTTAGTTTCATACTGTCCTCCCCACTTCCAAGTGTGTTAACTCTTGAGAGAGGTGGGTCATTGTACTTTTATATGCAGCCTCAAACCTAGTTTGAGCATCTACATCCCCAATGTGGTTTCTTGGCACCTGGGACCACTAACTAAGCTAATTCCCTAAGAACTTATCTCATTGAGTGTTTCCATGGATTGGGTCTTAGTTTATGTTACCACTGTCCTGCTCTACTTCTAAGCTAGAAGCAGTAGTGGCAGCCTTTTCCATTCTGTCACCCAACTCCTTATGGACAGCCTCATCACCAACCTTTATAGGGGGACCACCAGACTGAGGTATCTTAGTGTCCTGACCTCTTTTGCCTAGCAGTGCAAATTATACTTAGCAATATTAATATTTGCCTTAACATTTTTAACTCTGTCTTCAATAATTATACAACAACATGCCTCTATTCATTACAAGCACACTAGAAAAGACTAGATAGACATCTGAGAATTCATGAGGATCCATATTTATGTATAACCCATGAATAGAAGTTAAGAACTGTTAAACCTCCCCTCAACCAATGTAGCTACAAATTAAGCATACCAATGCTTGCCACCAGAAAATTAAATCTGCTTACATCAAAGGCTTTAGTAAAGATCTGCAACATTATAACTGTATGGTATCTTGACCTGTAATTGTTTATTTCCTGTGTAGTGTCCATCTCAATCAGTCTCTCTCATAAGATTCTCTAATTAAACGATGCTTGATCTCTATATGCTTTGTTAGAATGATAGACAATTCTTGACAACACAAATAGCACTCCTCATTGACAACAAGAATCTTTGTCTCCATAAAATTAAATGCATAATCCAACATCTAAACTTGGATCCAAACATTTGACCATAGTAGTGAGAAGCAGCAATGTATTCACTTTTAGTAGTTGAGTTAGCCACCACAGTCTGCTTTTCACACTGCCAAGAGATCAACCTTGAACTAAGAAATTGACAACCTCCTGTTGTGGATTTCCCGTCCAAGCTGGCACCTACATAGTCACTGTCTAAAAAAGCTTCCAATATAATAGGAGAGTCCTTAGGATACCAAAGGCCCAATTTGGGTTGACCTTTTAGGTATCTAAAGATTCTTTTTACTGCATTCAAGTGGGAAACTTTTGGCTGAACTTGAAATCTTAAGCAAGCACAAACTAAGAACATAATATCTGGTCTAGAGGATGTAAGATACATCAATGACCCAATCATTGACCTGTATAAATGAACATCAACATCCTCACCATCTTCATCCTTTGTCAAAGCCTTGTTGGTTTCCATAGGAGTACTAGCTGTCCTTATACTATAAAAGCGAAATTTTTTCAAAATTTCACCAATATACTTTTCCTGACTAATGAAGATCCCATCCTTTTTCTGCTTGACTTGTAAACCCAAGAAGAAAGTAAGTTCTCCTATTGCACTCATCTAAAACCTATTGTGCATTATCTGCTCAAACTCATCACATAAAGACTTCTTAGTTGAACCAAAGATGATGTCCCATCTACATATACTTGACCAGCTTAGAATATCACCACTTGAGTCTCTTTATGAAACAAAGTCTTGTCAAATTGTCCCCAGTGAAACCATTATACCAACAGATAGGTAGAGGAGAGTCTCATACCAAGGCTCTAGGACATGATGTAACCATATAAGGCTTTCTCCACTTTGTAGACTATTTCTGGAAATTCTGGATCCACAAAACCTAGAGGTTGGCAAACATATACCTCTTCTTCATTAGTACCATAGAGAAAAGCACTTTTAACATCCATCTGGTACATAGGAAAATTCATAAATGATGCAAAGGCCAAAAATAACCTGATTGCTTCAACCCTAGCAACATGAGCAAAAACCTCATCATAATCAATGCCTTCTTCTTGTTTATACCCTTGTGCTACCAGTCTGGCTTTGTTCCTTACAACTATTCCCCTTTCATCCTTCTTATTTCTATACACCCACTTTGTACCGATAGCCTTTTTGTCACTAGGTAAGTCAACTAGTGTCTAAACCTTCTGAATCTTGAACTGAAGCAGCTCCTTTTGCATTACTTCAACCCAACTTTCATCATCAAGGGCTTGAGATATCTTTTTGGGTTTATGTTGAGAAAGGAAACAAGCAAATAAGCAGTTCTGAAAATCTTTGTGATTTGTCCTTCTCTGCCTTTGGATGTAGCTAATCATAGCATGCTCTCCAGAATTCTTCTTTGTCATGCCCCTTGTTTGTACAGCTGACTTTGAATCTCTAATAATCTGAGCTTTAGGATGAGTAGATTGTACTCTAGTTGTGGGAATAGGACTGACAATAGTGGAAGGTTCCATGTTGTTGAAATCAGCCTCTGCACCCACACTTTGATCAGCATAAGGAGTATTGAGAGATTCCAAGTCATGATCATCATAGGCATTGCTAAAAATGTTAGTACTTCGAATTTTAGCAGTATCCTCCAATTCAGGCATTAAAGGATCATGAGGAAGATTAGCAACATCAATAGGAAGAGATCCACCAAAAGGAACAAATGATGGTCCACTTGATGGTCCAATAGGACTAAAAGTCTTGGATGCACTAGCAGTATTAACTGGTGTGCTAACAGTATTAAAACTGTTAGTACTGCTAGCTCTAGTAATCTTCTCCTGAAAAAGCTGGCTATCACACTGAGCTTCAAATTCTTTTCTAACAGCATCTGATTGCTCTGTAGCCTCCTTCTCTTGATCCATCATCTTATCAAGAACATTCTTCAAGGCTTGATAACCCTTGCCTGATCTTGTTTAGTCTTTTACAAGCAATCATCATCAACTTAACATCCCACAGCCTTGTCATCTGAGCTCTTGTAGCGTGAAGAGATAGAAGACCATAAAGGTGAACACAAATATTGTTGAGTAGACACATCTTTTCTACAGAATTTGTCTATCATCAACAACTTGGCTTCAACCAGTAATTACCATTAGCTTTCGTGTGACCTGTATTTTTGTTAGTTTGATTCCCTGCAATAATTCGTTGATAATTCATAGAATTTGTTAAGGAATCAATGTTAAAAAGCCAGTTAGGTCCTTGTCCTACAACATTTGGTTTATTTTCAAGAAAGTTTACATGCAGATTCTCTTCAACTTTTCTGGTTTGAGAATTAAATACTCTGAAAGTTTTGCTATTTACAGAGTACCCAACTAAAAACCCTTCCTCAGCCTTTCCATCAAACTTGCCTAAAGGGTCTAGGGTATTTAGAATAGTAATAGGACATCCAAAAGGTTTCATGAAACTTACGCTTGGTGCTCTGCCAATAATAAGTTCATAGGGTGTCTTGTTATGAGGTTTGGTCACTAGAACCCTATTCAAGACATAACAAGCAGTATTAACTGCTTCAGCCCAAAATACTATAGGTAGAAGTAAGTCTGCTAGCATAGTCTTAGCTGCCTCAGTCAGGGTCCTATTCTTTCTCTCAGCAATTCCATTTTGTTGTGGAGTTCTGGCAACACTATATTCCCTTTTTATCCCTTTTTGCCCACAGAATTCATCCATTTCTCTGTTTTTGAATTCTGTCCCATTATCAGACCTGATTACTTTAACCTTATGGTTTAATTGGTTTTCTACTTATGTTATAAATTTCTTAAGAATCCCAATAGTTTCACTCTTAGTGGCTAAGAAGAAAACCCAGCTAAACCTACTAAAATCATTCAGTCCTACCAAGGCAATAGTCTTCTGTGTTGATACTTCCTTAGCAAATTGGTCCAAATAAGTCCATATGCAACATCTGTAAAGGTTGGCTGATAGAGCTCATGTGTCTGGTCTTACAGGAGGCTTTATGTTGCTTTCCCTTCTAACAAGCAACACAAGTATGGTCATTTTCAAAAGTCTTTGAAGGAAGACCTCTTAAAAGGTTTCCCTTCACAAGTTTATTCATTGTTTTAAAATTCACGTGACCCAGCCTCCTATGCCTCATTGAGTGTTTCCATGGATTGGGTCTTAGTTTATGTTACCACTGTCCTGCTCTACTTCTAAGCTAGAAGCAGTAGTGGCAGCCTTTTCCATTCTGTCACCCAACTCCTTATGGACAGCCTCATCACCAACCTTTATAGGGGGACCACCAGACTGAGGTATCTTAGGGTCCTGACCTATTTTGCCTAGCAGTACAAATTATACTTAGCAGTATTAAAATTTGCCATAACAGTTTTAACTTTGTCTTTAATAATTATACAACAACATGCCTCAATTCATCACAAGCACACTAGAAAAGACTAGATAGACATGTGAGAATTCATGAGGATCTATATTTATGTATAACCCATGAATAGAAGTCAGTAAGTAAGGCTTTATTCCCTGTCATATGCCTGGAGCATCCACTATGAAACATTCCTTTGTACTTTAAAGCTTGTTGTGGATTCCCTGCACAAAAATAAGAGAGTCAGTTTCTCTTAGGGACCCAAGCCACTATTGACTTGAGTCTTCCTTGTGGATCAATATAATTTACTCTTTTTGAGATCCATGATCCACTATTGTCTTTGGAGCCATTGTTTAAATCAGTCATTTTAGGTCTCCAAACACAATCTGCTGAGGCCTTAACAGCATTGACCCCATTTCCCTTAACAGTACAAACTACTGATTGCCCAGCAGTATTAACACCATTTACTTTAACAGTATTAACTTTTACTTTTGAAACCCAATTATTAAATACTGTTGATTTATAAAAAGGACTTCTAATAGGTGAATGTGACTTAGGAAAAGTATTTATTTTTGATTTTGAAACATTCACTCTATTTTTAGGAGTAGCAGTATTAACATACTGCTTGGCAGTACTAACTGGTATTCTTCCAGACCTAGTTAAGACTGCAGTTGGAACAAATTTATTTTGATGATTTATTCTTTGAATATTGTTCCAAATTGGTCTAACTTCCCTATGACCAGTACCCTTTCCCTTATCATTCAAGATAGACTTTTTAGACATTCTCTTTTCATGAAAATCATAGTCTTTTATTAGATGATTGTGACTTCCATAAACAAAACAAGCTTTCTTAGTAAACCCAAAACCTAACCCCAGTTTTTGAGTCATCTTCCCATTCCAATCTTTTCCATCTACCTTAGGAGATTGAGTAACCATCTTAGGTTTTACAACTTGTTTATCAGATTTAACAGGTTTATTCCTAGCTTTAGTAAACTCAATTTTTTTAAAACTAGGTTTGACTGTTGTTTAGACATCATTAGATTGAAAAATATCCTCATCATCATCACTAACCCAATATTCAATGATAACTCCACTAGGCCTAATAGATTCAACTCTAGTCATTTCTACACTAGTATTGCTAGGTGGGGTGATACTTGTTTCAACTTGAGACACACTAGCACTAGTCTTATTTGTTGTAGGCCTGTAAACAGAATCATCCAATCCTTCAAAAGATAGGTCAGCAAGTGGAGGCATGTAGTTCCCAGTTAAAGGAGGAGGAACAACATGATATCCATTATCCTTTTTGAACCTATTATTTGTTTGATTGTTATCACCATCACTTGAACGACTATTAAAGAAACTATTAAATAATTCACTACCACTTGAATCATTTTCATTCAATTGATCTCCAGATCCTAGGCCAGTTTTATCTTTAGAACTTATTTGACTATTAATTAGTTTATTTAAGTTTTTAGAAGATGTTTCAAACTGTTCTAGTTTAGCTTTCAAATCTTCTTTTTCTTTTAAAGTTTGTTCTAACTGATTTGTAAGTCTAGTGACAACATTACCTTTATCTTTTACTTCAAACTCTAATACTGCAATATTTTCATCATAGACAGCTTCATTTTTCTGATGAACAATTAATTGTACTTCTACAGATTCTAGGCCTAACTAATAAGCTACAATTTCTAGATTAGCCTTTTTAAGAGTTTGTCTTTGTTCATCAAACTGTTTTTGAAGTTTTTCATACGTTTTAACACAGTTTTTAGTACAAGATTATACCTCTGTGTCAGATCCTGAAGTGTAGGCCATAAGAGCAAATTCAGTTGGTTCATCTTGAGCTATATAACTCCAATCATATCCTAATCCATCTTGCACAATCAAAGCATTGTCCTGAACAACCAATGCATTAGAGGTCTCTACTGGTATAGTCCTTTTGGTGTTGTCCCTGCTCCTATACCCTGCATCTCCATTCCTATTCCCTTGATTTCTTGGTGCTCTACATTCCCTAGCAAAATGTCCCCTTCTATGACAGTTAAAACATTCAATCTTAGTTTTGTCAAAACCTACAGGTTCTTTGCCATTAAAGATTAACTTTCTTCCAGTCTTCTTATAGAATCTCTTTACCCTCATAGAAAGCATGGCCACCTGCCATTTAAGGTCCATTTCTTCCAAATCATCATGATCAATCTGCTCTAAGTCTTCATCATCCAGTTGTGGACTATTTGACTGATTAGCAAAGAATGAGAACATTAAATCATCAGTATACGATGATGAAGAGGCTTGTCCCTGAGAATTATGGTCTGATGTAGTAGAAACACCATTAGCAGTATTAACTTCATTAATACTGTTAGTGTCTTCTGCAGAGAGAAAGGCCACATTCTGAGAGTTTGAAGATGATCCAGAGGAACCTTTGATGTCAGCTTCAAACACTTTTAGATTATTGTATAGATCATCAATATCCAAATCATCTATAACAGCTTTGTTCCTCATAATTAAAGCAACATTATTTCATGATGAAGGTAGAGCTCTTAAGAATTTCTGATTTACATCTTCATTAGAAACAGCTGCACCATGAACTTCTAGTAGGCTAAGAAGTTTTTGAAACCTATCATATGCTTTATCTAGGCCTTTTGTGTCAGATACAGAAAAGTTTTCAAATTGTTGCTTCAAGACATTCTTCTGCATCTTCTTAGATTCAACATTACCACCAAATCTACTCTTGACATCCTTTATACCATGGAACCTCAGTTGATATTCATCAGGAATAGCCAAAAGCAAAATACTTTTAGCTTTTCTTTCTCTTTGTCTTTGTAATAGTGCTTGAGTAGTCTTTGGAGGTACTTCAGTTTCAACACCATTTTCATCTTTTGTTGTTTGCACAGGTTCATCACCATTCATGATTACTTGCCATAATGCATAATTAGTGTTTGTGAGGTACTGCTCCATCCTCATGCTCAGAAGGGTGTATTCACTTTTCTTGAGGATAGGTAGTTTTACAGAAGACACCACATGAGGAGATTCTACTGGTCCTATTTGTGGTGCAGGTTCTTTACCAGACATCTTGTATTGTAGGTAGAGATCTGGATCTGAATGAGTTCTTCTTATTCATAGTTTCATCCTAAAGCTCTGAGTCCCAATGAATAGATCTTCTTAGCTTGTTAAGGCTTAGTTAACTTGAATAGATTCAAACTAACTATATGAGAAACAATGATTATGAATACTACAAGTTATGCAGAATCTAACTTGTAATATTAAGAAGAACAATGTAAACAAAACTTTGAATATATATTGATTGCAAATATTCTGCCTAGGTTACAGAATAACTAACTATGAAAACTTGATGTAACTTAATGTGAAAATTGATATCTCTAACTATGCTATAGGGTTCCTTTTATACACTTAAGGAAAACCCCAATGGGCTTAAAAAACGCGTCAAGTGATCATGCATATCTATTCCTAATATAACTCATGCATATCACTTAAGTAGTACTAACTATTATACTAACAGTACTAACTATACTAGCAGTACTAACAATGTACTGGCAGTACTAACTAACTATAACTAGCAGTACTAAGTGTAGAAGCTCTGAATCCTAACAATCCTCCCCTAAACTTGTGATTTACCTTCAAATCTCAAGTTTCTTCTGTATTTAATCTTCTAGACTGCACTGTTGAGGATTCTTCCAAACATTCTTCTACTTCTGTACTTGTGACCTTATAAACCTTAGAAGTTTAAATGCCATCTTATTTTCATGATCAACCTCTAGTTTTCTGCTTAACATCTTTGATAGCATTTCTTGAGTAAGTGGATACTTCTTCTCTATCATCATGTGAATGGCCATTCCATTGTCCATCAACAAAATATATTCCACATGAATCAAATCTCTCCATCTTATCAAATTGAGCGAGACATGTTTATGCCTAGACTTCATCTTCCTTCATCAGTTGAAATAAGATCTTCAGATCTCCCACAACATCAAGTCATATTCCTTCGGTCTTGATGTTTTGCATACCTTTCCTTTTTCTACTAGACTGTGTAATCCATTACAATCCCTGTCTATCAAAATCACATCACAAGCATCTCATTGAAAATTTGTAATTCTTGGAACCTAATACATCTGCTACTGATGATTTGATAGAGACATAAAGTTTTTCTGTCAGGACATGAGTTGTTTTCCAAGCAACTATTGGATACTTAGTACCCAAAGAATCAATTCCATAGCAAATTCTTCTCATGGAAACCAGATCCAATAGGCTTTTAAGTTCTTCCTTCTCTATATCATCTCTATCTTTTTGCCTTTTTGTACTTTCTTTCTTTTCACCTCTCTTTTCCCTTGCAAGTGATTTCTTTCTACTCACTTCCTATCTTTCCTACCTTTTTCTTTTCAGAATCCATTAGGGCAAAAGGATTGAATTTGTTCCCATACCTTTTCCAAATATAGTCCAATATCTTCATACTTCATGTTTCCTTGACATAATTCATCTTGTATCCTCCCCTGATTCATGCAAGAACATGACAATGTTCTTTCTCATACTTCAGCTATATAGTATGGTCTATTTAGCTGAGCATGGTATCTTAACACTGCATGATCACTCCAATCAATGACATGAGCTTGATCATCTTTAGATACAACTCTTTCTTGTCTTGCTTTATTAATCTCTTCATGTAGCTGTCTAGCTATTTCAGCATCCCTTGCAATCCTCTGAGTCTATTCTTCATTAAGTTGTTCTTGCAACCTTACAGCTTCTTCATGCCCAAGTCTTTCTTGCTCTAGTTGCTTCTTTGTCTTCTTCTCAGGCTCAGGCTCTGTCATAATTCCTTTACCCTTATCTTTTTTCTTTTCAGCACTCCTTCTGATATACACTAAGTTCTCAGCAGCAGTACTAACTTCTTTTTCTCCTTTTTCACCACTACCTTGATCTTCCACAAGCTCAGTAGGCTCTTCTTCTTCTAGCACTACCTCAGTATCATCACTAATCTTCTCTTGAATCTCTATATCTTCTTGAATCCATGATGTTCCTTCATCCTGTACCAATGAAATAGAGGGGTCTTGATCAATCTCTGTAATTTTCCTCCCCTGTTTGGAAGGATCCGCTAGACCTTCTTCATCATCAGAAACAACTATCCTGATTCTCCTTCTAGCTTGAGTTGACTTGACTGTCTGCTCTAACTTCTTCACCTTCTTGATTAATTTTGTAAGAGCAGTACCATAAGTTTGTTTGGTTTGTGCCAACTCTGCCTCCAAGCTTGTTACTTTGTTTGACAAATTTATACATAGAACCGTCAATTCAGAAAGTGATAAACTACCCTCATCACGTCCAAGTGAGTGAACACTGTGGAGAGGTGATTCATGGGGCATTAGAACAGCCTCCTCTGCATCAGGTGTGGGTTGAGTGTTTGGTGGTTATGAGGTTGATGTGGTACTGACTGGTGTATGTTGAGGTGATAATGATGGTGAAGATGTTATTCTGGATGGAGAAGTTTCAGGTGCACTGATCATAGTAGGAAATAAAGAAAAATCTATTCCAGAATAACCTCTTGAAATCCTCTTCATATTACTAAAGACTTTCTATGTTAGGATAAGAGTAGGATATGTTCGTGTGTAGGGTTGAAAGAGTCTCCTTTGCTTGTTTAAACATATTTGGTTAAATCTTGGGTACATCAAAAACTTGTGTGGGTTTTCCAGATTCTTAATCATAGCATCAAAAATTAGTTTTGAAAAATTGTAAGTCCTGTTTGTGGCCAAGCAAATTATAGCAGTTGCCATATTGCTACTAAACTGCTTCCAAGCAGTTTTCTTAGGGCTTAAGCAATGGAGGATAGTATGAATTAGAAACTTCCACTGAGGAGAAAAATGACCCTTTTGAAAAGTAAGTTTATCAGAATCAGTCACAGTACAAGTTTTGATCAGAATCAGAACACATACCTCATTAGAGCTAGTTGCTCATATATCTAGAATTGGGGAAAGTTGTAAACTCCACCATGTACTCAAAACTTTGATGTCTCTAGAGGGCTTCAGTAATAATGTCTTTACTTGATCCATCTATTTGTGAGTTGTTAGTTCTAACTCTCATTCGCACTTGTTCTAGCAGTTGTTGTTCTCCAAAATGGTTAATAAAGGAAAATTTATTGTTGGATTCCTTATGAGGGCAACTGGATGTGGACTAGCTTTTAGAAAATCAATGATCTGATGGAAACCCTTCTTCCTTTTAGACTTCTGTAAGTAGAGGCCTCCAGTTTATTGCTTGTCGCAAAATCCCAAATTAGCCATTGTGATAAGGAAATATTGAATAAACTTTCTGGGTATGAGTTGTTTATGTGAGTTTGTAAGCTTGGCAAAGTTAATTGAGTTATATTAAGTGCACTTAGAGTTGTAATTGACCGATGAATGAAATTTTATCTTTTCTTGATGAAATTTACTAATTTATAGAAAGATATCATCGAATTTTCAATAGTAAAATCCTTTAGTCTATGTTGTTGGCAGGAAATTCTCAACTGGCTATATTAAAAATAAGGATATTCTGTTATGCCTCAATCAGTTCTACCGGTAATGTTAGCAGAGATAACTAACAAAACAAAAAAACTACATAATAAAAAAAAATCTAAGTTTACGCCTATCAGTACTATAACTTTAAGCCTAACGTATTAACTTTTCCAGCAGTATAAAGATATGCTTGGCTAGTTTCTAATTTAATATAGCAATTTTTACGTTTTTGCCAGCTAGTATCATCTTCTAATCTCATTCCAATGTAGATTGTCACAATCTCTCTTTCTGTTTTTATACTCGCAATTCTTTTTGCTCACCAATTCACTCTTTTTGTTTTTTATGCAAACATCTCTCTTTCTGGTTTTTGGCCTCAAACTTCTCTCTTTCTTTTTGCTCACATAATCTCTTAATTACTCAGAAATTTTTATATACAAGCGTGCCTGCCATCAATTCTTTTATTTTCATACTGTCCTCCCCACTTCTAAGTGTGTTAACTCTTGAGAGAGGTGGGTCATTAGACTTTTAGATGCAGCCTCAAACCTAGTTTGAACATCTATATCCCCAATGTGGTTTCTTGGCACCTAGGACCACTACCAGAGACAATTCCCAAAGAACTTAGCTCATTAAGTGTTTCCATGGATTGGGTCTTAGTTTATGTTACCACTGTCCAGCTCTGCTTCAAAGCTAAAAGAAGTAGTGGCAACCCTTTCCATTCTGTCACCCAACTCCTTATGGACAGCCTCATCACCAACCTTTATAGGGGGGCCACCAGACTGAGGTATCTTAGTATCCCGACCTCTTTTGCCTAGCAGTACAAATTATACTGAACAATATTAATATATGCCTTAACAGTTTTAACTATGTCTTTAATAATTATACAACAACATGCCTCTATTCATCACAAGCACACTAGAAAAGACTAGATAGATATGTAAGAATTCATGAGGATCCATATTTATGTATAACCCATGAATAGAAGTTAAGAACTGTTAAACCACCCCTCAACCAATGTAGCTACAAATTAAGCATACCAATGCTTACCACCAGAAAATTAAATCTGCTTACATCAAAGGCTTTAGTGAGAAGATCTACAACATTATGACCTGTATGTGTCTTGACCATCTTAATCAGTCTCTTCTCATAAGAGTCTCTAATGAAATGATGCTTAATCTCTATATGCTTTGTTTTAGAATGATAGACATGATTCTTGATAACACAAATAGCACTCTCAATGTCAACATAAATCTTTGTCTGCATGAAATTGTATCCATAATCCAACATCTGATTTTGGATCTAAAGCACTTGACCACATCAGTGAGAAGCAACAATGTATTCAGCTTCAGTAGTTGAGTTAGCCACCACAGTCTGCTTTTTTACACTGCCAAGAGATTAACTTTGAACCAATAAATTGACAACCTCCTGTTGTAGATTTCCTGTCCAAGCTGGCACCTGCATAGTCACTGTTTGAAAAATCTTCTAATATAAGAGGAGATTCCTTAGGATACCAAAGGCCCAACTTGGGTTGACCTTTTAGGTATCTAAAGATTCTTTTTACTGCATTCAAGTGGGAAACTTTTGGCTGAACTTGAAATCTTGAGCAAGCACAAACTGAGAACATAATATCTGGTCTAGAGGATGTAAGATACATCAATGACCCAATCATTGACCTGTATAAATGAACATCAACATCCTAACCATCTTCATCCTTTGTCAAAGCCTTGTTGGTTTCCATAGGAGTACTAGCTATCCTTATAAAGAAAAGCCAAATTTCTCAAGATTTTCACCAACAATACTATTTCCTGAACTAATGAAGAGCCCATCCTCTTTCTGCTTGACTTGTAAACAAAGAATAATAAGTTCTCCATTGAACTCATTTAACCTAATTGTGCATTATATTGCTCAAACTCATCACATAAAAGACTTCTAGATTGTAAACCAAAGATGAGTCAACACATATACTTGAACCAGTAGAATACACGCCTTGAGTCTATTTATTAACAAAGTCTTGTCAATTTGACCCCTGTGAAAATCATTAACTAGCAGATAGGTAGAGAGTGATCCTCATAACCAAGCTCTAGGAGCTTGAATGTAGACCATATAAGGCTTTCTTTCTCCACTTTGTAACTTTTTCCTGGAAATTATGGATCTACAAATCCTGTGAGGTTGGCAAACATATACCTCCTCTTCAATAGTGCCATAGAGAAAAGCACTTTTAACATCCATCTGGTACACAGGAAAATTCATAAATGATGCAAAGGCCAAAAATAACCTGATTGCTTCAACCCTAGCAACAGGAGCAAAAACCTCATCATAATCAATGCCTTCTTCTTGTTTATACCCTTGTGCTACCAGTCTGGCTTTGTTCCTTACAACTATTCCCCTTTCATCCTTCTTATTTCTATACACCCACTTTGTACCAATAGCCTTTTTGCCACTAGGTAAGTCAACTAGTGTCCAAACCTTCTGAATCTTGAACTGAAGCAGCTCCTCTTGCATTGCTTCAACCCAACTTTCATCATCAAGGGCTTGAGATATCTTTGTGGGTTCATGTTGAGAAAGAAAACAAGCAAATAAGCAGTTTTAGAAATCTTTGTGATTTGTCCTTCTCTGCTTTTGGATGTAACTAATCATAGCATGCTCTCTAGAATTCTTCTTTGTCATCCCTCTTGTTTGTACTGCTAACTTTGGATCCCCAATAATCTGAGCTTTAGGATGAGTAGAGTGTACTCTAGTTGTGGGAATAGGACTGACAATAGTGGAAGGTTCCATGTTGTTGAAATCAGCCTCTACACCCACACTTTGATCAGCATAAGGAGTATTGAGAGTTTCCAAGTCATGATCATCATAGGCATTGCCAAAAATGCCAGTACTTTGAATTTCAGCAGTATCCTCCAATTCAGGCATTAGAGGATCATGAGGAAGATTAGCCACATCAATAGGAAAAGGTCCACCAAAAAGAACAAATGATGGTCCACTTGATGGTCTAATAGGACTAAAAGTCCTGGATGCACTAGCAGTATTAACTGGTGTACTAACAGTATTAAAACTATTAGTACTGTTATCTCTAGTAATCTTCTCCTGAAGAAGCTGGCTATCACACTGAGCTTCAAATTCTTTTCTAACAGCATCTGATTGATCTGTAGCCTCCTTCTCTTGATCCATCATTTTATCAAGAACATTCTTCAAGGCTTGATCATACTCACTTGCTGATTCTTGTACAGTCTTTTTACAAGCATCACCATCAACTGTATCATCCTCAGTGATTGCGTGTGTGAGCACTAGTCAAATTTATATATGTATAGTATAAATCTCATGATAATTCTTTCCAATTTACTTCTCAAACAAGAGAAATAAAAGGTTAAAATCTCACTTAAGAAAACACAATACGTATATTTTTAACCGGGAAATATTTCTTCTCGGGTCGTATCCCAACGAAGTCGTGAATTGAAAGTCGGGAATAATTCGGATTCGAGTTAAGAATGGATAAAGGATTTTTGAATTTTGAATTATACTACGAATATAATAGCACAATTAAACTAAGAACAATATTAAAGAATTAAAATCGATTAACTAATACGAAATTTTAATACACGAAAATTAAAAACGTGAGCTAAAACTAAAATTTAAAATCTAAGGCACTACTTTTAACAAATTTTATACCTAAAAATCACAAATTAAAAAGAAAATTTTAGGAAAAAGAATTAGAGTTTTTTAACTATTTTTGAATTTTCTATGATTTTTAAAGAAAAATGAATTAACTTAAAAATAAACTTTTCTTAAATTTTTTTTAACTAAAATTCTAATTTTTATTTTTCAAAAATACTAGAATGAAAAAGAAAATTATTACAAAAAGAATTAAATTTTTCAAACTATTTTTCTATTTTCTATGAATTTTTTAAGAAAAAGAAATTACTAAAAATCTATTTTAATTCCTAGAAAATACAAATTAAACTGGAAAAATAAAGAAAAATGGTTTTTAACTACTAAGAATGTGCAGAAAACTAGTAATATGAAAATGCCCAATTTTTGCTAACCAATTGAACCTTAATTTTGCTAATTAAAGTATAAACCTAAAATTGATATAAACAAATATTAAAAATATAAAAACTATTTTATTAAACTAAAAGAACAGGGTAGAAATTGTAAAAGATGAAAGTAAAGGGTAGGCGGGGTAACTAACTAAATTTTACACTATAGTTAAAACAGACAACCCTTAACTATTGAAAAAGTACCAATTAAACCCTACGATTTAGCTTATTTTTGGCTTATCTAAAAAAATGGAAATTAGCAAAAACTTAAAACTACAAAATTAGACTTGAGCTTTTATACTACAACTTTAACAAAAGCACTTTGAACTTTTATCAACTAAATAAGCTAGAAAATTAGCTTCTAAAACTGAATTACAGAAACTAAGGTTTTGCTTTGAAAATTTAGCTTTTCTAATCTTTTGCTTATATCTAGCTGATTACTTAATGAAAATAAGATCTAAAAGAAACTAAATGAAGCTTAAGATGTATACTAAAGATGTTTAAAAAGAAATAAGCTAAAGGTAAACAAAATTAACAAGGAATTTGATCCTAAAAAATGAAAATTCAGCTTAATGACTGAAATTAAGCTACTTCTAATAAGCTAACTAGCTTAAAACTAAATCCTAGAAGCTAAAATTTTAGAAATAAGCTATACTATGATTATAGAGTAAATCTAGATAAAAGGCTTCTAGAATGAACAACTAGAAAATAGAATCCAAAAGTAATAAGCTAGAAATCTAAACTGTTGCTATACCACTTTTGCAAGTACCTAAAAGCTAATCTAAAGCTTAAAAATGAAATTCAAATGATGATTTTAATAAAGCTAATGGAGAATTATTAAGTTTCCTAAAGCTAAGTTCTATCTCCTACTTTTAAAAGCTAAAAAGTATCTAGAAAATTGGTGAGCAACAGCAGTATTAACTAATGTTAATACTGCTTGTGCTGAGATACTTGGTAAAAGCTTAATTGCAGGCCAAAATTCTAAAGTTAGAACTCATGAACTCACTATCCTATTGTTACTAAACCTATATTAACCAAATTTGAAACCTAGAATGCTGTGAATCTCTTAAATCTAAAACCACTTAACACTTTATAGTGTCCTGGTGCTAGTAGACTATTTTTAAACCATTGAATCTTTAGAAATGCAAATTGACTCCTGAAACCTTAAGAAATCCTGTCTTTATAAGAAACTTAACTAAAGAAATGAATTAGACTATTGGTCATTGACTTTTAGAGTTAAAATAGTGTAATGCCAAACACTCCTTAAACTTTTTAAACATCTCTTAACAGCTTTTAAATTCTATTTTTAAACTAAGTATCTAAAAACCTTATATCTACTCTATCTATAACTAGTCTTATTGAGCTAATTAAGCTCTAAAATTCCTAGCTTATGTTTCAAAAAATAAGTACTTCCTCAGCTAGGCTAACCTACTATTATGACAGAATCAAAGTCATGAGATCTCATTGAGTTCTAACTACAATCAATTTAAAACATTTGCATATCTATGTTAACTAAGCTAAATTGAACAGGATTAAGCACATAAAGACAAAGAAATAAGCAACTGGATTAAGCTAAATGAATGCTAAAATTGAAAACATGAAGCTAACCCTTTGAATTGTAGTCTCTGAACTCTAGCCACTCTTGTTGAGTGAGTGGCTCTCAAATTCAGAACCTATATGACACCTTGCCTCTAAACCATCAAGCTATAAGCTCAATAAGCTAAAATGAGCTTATTACTCCTCAATGCTTCCAATATTGAATCAAATTGAACTCAAATGAACATTTTTGAACTAAAGGAAACAAAATAAGCTAAATTTAGCTTATTTTGACCAAAGTTTGACTTTTTTTCACAAATGTATGACTTTGAAGAAAACTGAATAGGAAAGCTTGTAAAAATGAAGAGAGCTTATGAGAAGCTTAAACAACAGAAATGAAGCTAATATGAGAGCTTTGAATAACAATGGAGAAAGTTTGACTTTATTTGACTTTTAACGAAAATACAATTACAAGGAATTTTAAAGACAAGTAAAGTAAATGACTGAAAGTAAAGTAAAGTAAAGTAAAAATTACAAATGTTGAACTATCTAGGACTATTTATAGAGCTGAATGAGAGCTGAGACTTGAGGAAGAAATAATCTTGGCCGTTCCTTGAGTCAATAACCGTTTTTGACTAATTGTGAGCCGTTGGATGAATCTCTGACGTGTTCTAGCCAATTAGGGAGCTCCACGTGGCTTAGGCAGGTGTATGGACCAATAATAAGATGCCACCTGGGTCTGGTGAGGTGGAGGGGTGATTAATACAAGGTTAAAGGTGTATGTAGAGGTGGGGAGAGTTGTGGTGAATGTTTTAGTGTAGGAGGAGGGTTCTGGTGGTATGAGTTGCAGGGAGATAGCCTGGTGAAAGGAGAAAGGGAATTTGGGTTTGTTGGGTGTTTTGGCGGGAAAAATCATTATAAAACGGTTAGGAGGAAAATTATACCCGCGCTTGGTTTGAAAGTTTAGCATAATTGCACAACAAGTCCCTCTGTTTCTCTATTCAAAGTATAGTGTAAAATGAGTTTCGGAATTGACATATATGGCCCTTGTAGTTCTTAAAACAGGAAATGGGCTTTGAGTTTTGGGCTAATTGATGGGCTTTTGTGATCCAAATGGTGTAGAAAGGCCCAAAAGGGTATTTTAGTCTTTTTGCATCCTCTTCAAAGGGTATAATAGTCATTTCACTTCAAACTTTGACTTTTCTTTACTTTCTTGTCTTTTCTCGACCACGGTCTTGATCCGGCTTTCGATATTGGCTTCAAGTATTTCCCTTGTACTTGTCTCTTCATTTCTTGTCGGTTTTTGCTCGTTTTTGCTCTTTTTGACTTTGATATCCTTTCCTGCACATTGAGACACAAAAGCACACATATTTCCATCTTTTGGCATATTTTTTGGCTTTTATTGGCGAAATCCTGGGTATTTTATGTATACAATTTAACACTTATCAAAATTCCCCAAACTAAAGGATTGCCGTGTCCTCACGCAATTTTATTAAGTGTACACTTTGTAAACTAACAAGTTTCCAAAATGCCCTTGTTTTCACCTTTTATGAATCCCCTTTTTAAACATCTTAAGCTTTTTCTCAACATTTTATCTCATGGAAACACATTAATGGCAATCATTGCAATTTTGCAACTTTTAGGCTCATTGAAATAGGCTACTCCCGATTAATAGAGCACAAAAGAGGAAAATTCGTCTTCCCTGACTTTTCACTAGACTAAACAAAGCTATTAAACAAGATCATTGTCAATATAAGTCCAAATGGTTAAGCTCTTATACTTACAACTTGTGAACTTTTCACTCCCAAGAATAAATTAATGATTAAGATGTGTGCACTCTTTTCAACTTAACCATAGATCAATTTATCTTTATAGTTGAAATCCATCTAAGCTTTACACTTAAGCCTTGTGAGCTTAAATGTTAATAACATAGATAAACCTCAACTCAAAGCTAAAAGAAATTGGGAAACAAAATTTATAACTTGATTTTAGAAAATGAAATTTTAACCATTCTTTTATTTTCAATATACTATAAATTATTTTTTTAAATAGGAATGTT
>BQNB010052902.1:0-40268 GCA_026074375.1 Tanacetum coccineum | reverse complement strand
AGGCTGAAAACCCCCCCTTTACCTCTAGTAAATATGTATAACATAGGTTTAACCAGTAATTAGACTAATCTAGATAGAATAAAATACTCATAGAATATTAGGTTAACACTCACTCTTAGTGTTCGACACCCTACTTACCACGAAGCTACATCTTGACTGGGTACTCTGCCCGTTAAAGTGTTGTCTTTAGGTTAGTCGGCTAAATATAAATGTAAAACCTGATAATCATAAATAACACCTATACAACGACACATCAAGAATATTAGAATATAGAAAATGAGAAAGTGAACAACCAACACCCTCTAGAAGCTAAGGAGAGGGTACTTATACTCTTGTAAATGGCCGACCATGTACCCTTTATGGGCTTTCCATGGGCTTTGGCCCTTTTACCTACTTAAGGTTCCAAAAACTATCTAAGACCTATGAGCTATGTATTTTAGGAGTGATCGAGTCTTCTCGATTCCTAACAATCTCCCCCTAAGGGAGGTCACATACATTTACAAAAATATTAAGCTTTACATTCTATGAATGTCTTCGGTCTTTGCTCGTGGTCTTGAATCTTTATCTTTCAACTTGTGATATGCGTAGTGATCTTTGACTTTAGGCTTTGAGTTTGTTCCTTTAAGCTTGACTTGCATGTGAACTTGAGTTTCTTTGGGATCATCAGCCAAACATAATCTCTTATCATCATCTTGTGATCTTTTGCCATATTGTGTACTTGTGACCTTCGGACTGACATGCTTATACTTTTCTTGATCTTGAAAGCTTGAATAACCATCTTTCTTGAAATTCTTTAACTTTAACACTTCGTCACTTTAAGGAAGAAGTAGGGTATCATAGTAGCGGAAATTTCTTGAAATTCTTTAACTTTAATACTTCGTCACTTCAAGAAAGATATACGGTATCAGAGTAGCAGAAGTCTTGAAATATGTACTTGAGTTTTCATAATGTCTTTACTTATGTCGATCGAGTATGAGCATGTGGCTATGAATCTTGACTTGTCTTGAACCAGCTGCATCCACCATCGGGATTACCTGCATGAATGGGTTAGTGATAAGCAACATATATGGACGAAAGTGTCTTTATCACTTCGTTGAATATGGTTGCAATAACCATGGTTCCCTGTTAATTAGTATAAATATTGCTTGTGATTAGGTAGAATTCTAAAGAATCTCCTTGACAGGGTTTCGCAGCAGCACTAGCCATTCTTATTACCGGAGTGTCTCAAAGCAGACAACACGGTATGAGTAAACCTGTAAGATAAAGTCTCACCGATTGAATCAAAAATTGATTTGAAAATCAATCGACGTGTCACTTGCTAAAGTGATTTTGTGACACATCAAGAGTTTTATGCATTTTGAAATTCATCAATCGTTAATTCATAGTCTGGACTGAATCAATATCCTGTGTCACAAGTTCGACCCATATAGGATCTCAAAAGTCACCTACCACAAAGCTTGTTTGATGTTGGCTCTAGAATGGAAGGATTTCCATCGTCATTGTGAATACTTTAGTATCACTTTGATGTTCTAGCAATATTACAAGGATAATGCGTATGACTCTAAAGATATTACTTGTTTTCACAGTGTGTGAGCAACAAATATATTGGAATTGTGTCCTAGTGAGATTTATGGATGATCTCTTTTAGCTCTAGACTCAATAGTGCACTTTTAGTTTTAGTAATTGGAGGCTAGAGCAGACTGCCATCTTTTCAATACTAACTAACTCGGAGTGAGAAAGTCAATAGAAATGAGTGTAATCTTTGTGAGAAATGAAACAAGAGTCTTTTGAGAGAACTTGAGTAGCTGGGGAGAGTTATGCATCGCATCACTCGGTCTACGATGACTATCTTCAATACCAAAAAATAGCTTAAGTGTTTCTGATAGCATATGTACATTGATTTTTGGAAATTTTTAGCACATACGAGGAAGAAGCTGCACTATAGTCATTCAGATCACATTTTACAAGTTATATGTATATTTTAATCATTTTCTCCCCTTATAAAAAATATCAAATCTCATGATATTTTGAATATCAATTGATTTAAATACGTATAAAAAATTATTTAGAGAGAAAAATGTTCTGATTATATATAATAAGCCATATTAGGAATATTTTAATGCTCCCCCTCAATTTCTGAGAGTATTATATGGTGTATTGACTACGTTAATATGAATTTTTTTGAATTTACTAAGAAATTCTTGAAAATTGGTACTCAAACACTATATATGCCTATTTTCAGTCTTACACTACTTATTTATATATTCACAAGTTTTATAATTACAAGGGTTGACCTGAAATAGAAGGACTAAGTATGACAAAGTCATATTGTCCGCTGAAGCAGTCTGAGGTCTTCCCCGTAATATCTACCAGCAATGAACTTTTCAAAGCTTCTCATCAACCTTCTATCCAGCAACTGATGATCAATATCCTTTATCATGATGCGAGACCTTTTCTTGTCCAAGTTACTTCATCTCCTTCTTGGCATGACACTTGTATAACCCATCTCCAAATTGTTGGCCATGTCTTTGAGAGTATCACGGAGAGATATGAGTGTACCATGGTGAGAACACATCAGTCTGTTTCTTCCCAACTTGTCTACATATATGAAGCCTTGAGGGTTAGAGTATGCAGAATATAGTTTTAGATCAGTGATTCCAGCCTTGTGCGTAATAGTGCTAAGGGGGGAGAAGATGTTGGGGGGGCTTCTTCTGGTAGCTTTGGACACCAAGTTGAAGGTCTTTCCATCTCTTACTGGATCACGATGGACGTCTTTGAAAATAGGACGTAAGGGTTGAGTGTTAGGGTAATAGGCTTTAGGAATTATAAATTCTATCTAGGGTTTTAGGTCTGATTGCCAACTACGACGGAGGCCGGATTTAAAGTAAAACCACCGCTTTAATGGAATAGGTTTAGGGTAAGACTAGGTCGTTCCACGGGATTGGTAATTCTTAGAAAGGGTTGATTATATTACAAAAGGGTTATCTAATAGACTGTCACGATCTAAAGATAATGATGCAAATTCAAGATATAAAATGATGTTTGTTTAGGGGATGAGAAAAAATATAGATAAACTTGGATGGATAATGGGTTCAAGAATTAAAGTATAATCGATTAAAGAAATGGTTAGTTTACTAAAATGATTGTCTATTTATTATAATCAAAAATCCTTTCGGCCTTTACTTTTGATTACAAAAATGCTTTAAGTTCGATTCATGTTTGGAAAGTAGTAATATGGACTTTCTTAACCAAGTTCGTTAGACATGAGGTTAAGCGTTAAACCTTTTTATCCTCGGTTAATGATCATTTTATTAGCCAATATCTAGTTGTCAAAGACAAACAACTTGGAAATCAAACATATAACCGGAGTCTTTCGACCTATATTCGGACTAGTATGTTGACCAAATGATGATTAAGAGATCCGAGTATAAAAACATCAAGTTCATATTAATAATTTCCAAAATTCATTAGTTTATCCAAGTTAGATCCATAATTCCCTCATAATCCCCAAACAAACATGTTAAACTACTCCATATTCATAGATCCAAAACACATAATAAGCATGTTAGATTCAGAATACATAACATTTAAGGAGAGAAACATGTTTATACCAATTCCAATAGCAAATTATATTAATTTTCAAGAGTTTCCTTCGAACAATGATTCTAACAACCCAGAAATTCAACTCCAAACTATAAACAACTCTTTCACAGCCATTAATAGCTTGAATTGCACCTCCTTAGATGATTACAACCCGGAATGTGATGAAGAACAAGGTGATTCTTCAACAATTCCACTAAAACTATTCTAACTATAAGATAAAGTGTATTGTGATTGAGAAGTGATGAATTGGATGATTTGAGATGCAAATTTCATCCTTTATTTATACATAATCTTGAGGTATCAGTTGGGGAAGGGTGGCAAGCCAAAGGTTGCCCAATAATGGCAATCATTATGATTTTCGAGTAACTGAAGGTAAAGTGCGGCGCACTTGAGAAATTGTGCGGCGCACTTGAGAAATTGTGCGCCGCACTTGGTGTATAATTAATTTGCATTTACTTTGTTTCAAAGTACGCCGTACAAAAAGAATTATGCACCGCACTTTTGCTTCGTTCATTAATTCCTCCTTGGATTCTCTTCTAGATTCTTCTTATAATGACCGTTAGTGTATTTAACGGAATTTCTTTGCACGTTTAGTCATTTTCTTCATTCTTGGTCTTGAAATGAATATTGCACAAGTCACTGAACTTGTAGAGCTCGTGAGAACACATCAGTCTGTTTCTTCCCAACTTGTCTACATATATGAAGCCTTGAGGGTTAGAGTATGCAGAATATAGTTTTAGATCAGTGATTCCAGCCTTGTGCGTCATTGGTCTAGAGATGTTGAGCTTCTTCTAGTAGCTTTTGACACCAAGTTTCAGGTCTTCCACTCTCTTCTGGATCACGATACGTCTTGTGAACATACGTAATGTTGCAGCCAAGTGCACAACGACATCACCTTTGAGGTTGAAGAGTCTGTTCTAAACAAGGAGGATCAACATATCCTCGACGTCATGTAGATGAAGTCGTGGAAAGTCGCCTTCCATAAACTTGTATAATTGCTGATTAGATCTTCAAACTTCAATCTCCTTAAGATGACCATAACCATACCATTCTTTAACTTTGACATTTGTCACTACAAAAATTCTTTTGGTGGAGTACACATCATGTTTGGACACCCTGTTGGAAGCATATCTGTAGAATCTTTGTCTTTTAGGACCCCACTGTGAAGTGCCTAAAAGAGCATGTTTACCATAAGATACTTTTACGGGACTCCACAAGTTGGGTACCATATCTTCAATTCCAGGTAAGTCGTACTTGGCAGCCTTCGTCTTGGTCAACGAAGTCGTGTACGTTCTGCCGGTGCTTCCTCCTTGCAAGTATGCCAAGTCATTATTGAAGAATTAATCAACCGGGATGATTTGATGATTTCCTAACATAACCAGAGGTAGTGGTTTGCTTAAGTCGAATGGATATCTATCACAGTTAGGGTTGTTCTAGTCTAGTTGATCCGTCAGTGCTTTGTAAAATTCTTCCGTATTATAATCGAGCTCGACATAACTTCTGCAAGTGCCTTTGAGAATGTTGTAAGCCGGTCCTACAAGAATGTCTTGTGTGAGTTTACTAATCTGCAGGCGGTTCATGACAAATGTGCAGAAGTCTATCGGAGTGCTCATCAAATTATCAAATGTTCTTGAAGGTTTTTCTGCTTTTGCAAGGTCACTAAGCCATTTCTGAGTGTGTTAGGATTCTAGATTTGTTGAGACAAAATAAATAAAAGAATGAAATAAAAGGACTAAAAACGTCATTAAAGAATTCTACAAGCTGGTGGAGAATATGTAGATTCTGGAAGATCTCCTTAAGAAGAAAAAGATAACAGAAGATATTCTCAAAATATTTAAAAGATTTACATGTCTAATGTTTCTCTTCCTTTGTAAGTCTTGATCTCTCCCTTTATAAAGAGATCATAGACACATAGTTTGGTGTGCACAGAAAATATGTAGACGTCTTATAAAGGGGTGTGTGAGTTCTAGGCGTGAGTTCTCTAAATAGACGCCTAGAAGTTGTGTGTAGCCCCAAGGATCTTTGATCCCTATTCGATTGTAACCGTTCTAGAATTGATCATCTAGAATTGGGGCTTGATGGAAACGTATGGTAATAAAACCTTGTTTAAATAACATTGAATCATGTTCATTATATTCCGTTGCATTGTATCTATATTCTTTGTTATTTTTGTTAATCCTAGATATAAAGATCTAACCAATCTTGAGCTTAAACGATCTTAGAGTCTATCAGATTATTTTAGATTCCACAATTAGTATCAGAGCCTCGTGGCTCTTGATCTAGGACATTACAAGGTTAGTTTTATCTATACGATTTATGATTTTCTTATTTTTAATGATTTGCAAATTCGATGATATTAGGGTTTTTATAAAACCCTTGTGACAATCCGTCAATTTTAGGTCGTTATTTTATTCTCGAGTATTAATTATAATTTTCATTTTTATGTTGAAATATGAAAGTTGTCATATTGAGTCCTTAGCAACCAAGTCAGTACAGACCCCACACCTGACCAAAGGAACTACAACAGAAACTCTGTGTGGTTCCATGGTCCCATCGAAAATACCTCTAGATGAAGATTGTAAGCAATCTGAGCCTACCAGCCTAAACGAAAACACAAAAGGCATGGGATTACCAAAAAGGAATTTTAGCCTCGATTCTTTCAAATATACTTAAAATGAAGGAAACAAAGATGAGGCGTTCTAACCAACAGCAACCTATTAGCTTTAAAAGTTGAGGATATAGACCCTACAATACCATTTGATGAAGCAATAAGCGTCACCAGGATATTGCTTCATAAAGGACACAGAAAGAATAAAAAATAATCAAAAGATGCTAAAAGAATAAAAGAACAAAAAAAAAAACTAAATACAATAAATACGTTAATAAAAAAAACCCCCTCCACCCCCACAACTCCACACCCCACCCCTTCCTCCTCCCCCCACCTGCCCTCCCACCCCCCCACCACGCCACCCTCATCGCCCCCCACCCCCCACACAGTCCCCCCCCGCACCCAACCACCACCCACCACCCAATTCCGAAATTAGCTGCCCCACCCCTTTCCCACCGAACCCCCCCCCAACGCACCCTTCCCCCATGACACTACGGCCCACGCTACACCTCCCAACACCCAATCGCCCCGCGCCACCGCCTTCCCACTACCACACAACACCCCAATCCCCACACAAACCCCCCCCCGCCCTCCCACACCTCCCCCACCCCAACCTCACAGCATGCCACTCCACCAGGGCCCAACACACAAGGAGAAGCCAGCCCCCACCCACCCGTGCAAATGTACGCCCCCACAGGAAGCACATGGCTCCCTACACCAGAAAGCAATCACGTAGAAGGAACAGTAGAAAAAAACCATGCACTGCTCGCGCTCCCAACAAGGCAACCAAACACAAAATCAAGAACAGCAATCCCTTGCGACATACTAAATAACCACACCCCGATGTCACGTAGTCAGAACAACAGCGACTGGCAGATCAGCACATTTCAAATCAAATACCTGTCTGATTATTCCATCATAAGGAAGTGCCGAAACTCACTCACTGCAAAGGGAGAACTGGAAGAGAGGATGTTTATATGAACCTAACTCTATCTACACTTGCCGATGGGAATGGAAAACCAATATCTGTGATAAAACCTGGCTTAAGTCTCTTTATTGCGGCTAAAGCAGGCACCTACAGCAATGGCAAACCAAAAGTATTATGAGTGGTTTTGTATAATGGGTTTATTTTACTTAAACAAAGCTAACCAACACACTACAAACATCTATAGATTAGTGTTTTTTTTATTATGTGGCATGCTTTTTGTCCAACTAAAGCTATGGAAACACCTTTTAAAAAAGTTTTGCGTTGCATTCTTTGCACGTGTAAACGCGGACGCACGACGCACTCTGAGGATAACATCAGGTTACTATACTCGATTTTCTTGACTATGTCATTATACTTCAAAATCTTTTCTAGCTATCCGCTCTCTCAAGAAGACAAAATGAAGCAGCACAAAACCCCTCAAAGAAAAAGAGACCAAAAACAAAAAAAAAAACGACGCATAAGATCACCACATCTCCAAAATAACAAAATATAAACGGAAAACAAATCGACAATAAAAACAAAAAGCAAAAAAAAAGAATGCGAGAAACGGCTACAAAAACAATAAGAAAAAGCAAAAAACACCAAAATATCAACAAGAAATTACAACACTCCAACAAAAAAAGAAACATCGACTCGAAGAAAGTAAAAGAAACTCAAGGAAACTATTGGACAGAAAAATGCATCACCATACAAACAATACTACAAGACAAACAACAGAGAAAAAAAGAAAGAGAAAACAAGCTCATCAAAACACCTAAAAAACGTACAACTCAGAATAAAAAAAGAGAATATCAAAAACGCAAATCACCATAAAGCACAAAAAAATAGATACAAGGAATAACAAAAATAAGAACAAAACAACAAGAAAACACATAAATTACAAATAAGAAGACCAAATTAAAAAAAAAATAAAAATATAAACGCTCTCAAACTCAAAAAAAAGCGCGAAAAAAGCAAAAAAACCTCAATATTACAACAAAAAGCAACCCACTCACAGCAGCGACAAAAAAAAGCGCTCAATCAAACAAAAAAATACATCATTAACTAAAGAAAAAAACCACCACTAACAACATACAAGATCAAAACTCAAGAAACAAATAAAACTCGAAAAGCAAAAAACCAAGTAACACCTAAAAACCAGGCAAACACAACATACGAAAAACAGAACGAAAAAAAACGTAACTCATACAAAAGGCAAAAACCGGCTTAGAAAAAATGATCAAGGCACCCACTCAAGTGAAATACACACCCAAAAAGGATCAATCACAAAAAAAAGACAAAAGTTTATCCTCAAATCATTCAAAGACTCAGCTAACATAAAAAAACCAAACAAAGAGAACGTCACACAAAAAGCACCTAATGATAATAAAAAAAAAAAAACAAAACAAACCTAACCAACAAACAAACATACCATAATAACAAAAAAAACGATTCAGATAAGACTCACGCCAAGAGCTCAAGAAAAACCGAAAAAAGACAAAAAAAAATACATAAAAACAAACATCGAAAACAAAAAAATCAAAAATAAAATAAAATCGCTCTCCACTATAATAGCAACGATAACAAAATAAAGAATAAGAAAAACATATACACAACATTAGACAAAAATCAAGCCGCGCCCCACAAACACCAAATCAACAAACACAACAAAACAAAAATCCAAAAAGAAACATATAGAACAAATACACAGATGATACAAAAACAAACAAAGAAATATGGACCAAACCGGACAAGTATCTCAACACCGAAAGTCGAAAATCAAAAAAGTTAACAAATAATTCTATAACCAAAACGGAAACCAAAAAATCAGAAAGAACTCGAAAGAACCAGCGCATCAATCGCGCTCTTTCTTTTCTCAATAACTCTCAAGACAAAATGCACACAAAAAAACAACACGATTCCCACTCATTTTAACAACTCAAAACACCAAGCAGAAACATAAAAAAACAATATCATGTCCAACACAACAAAACCAAAAAAAATCCAACAAACAGGATCACTCTCGCAAAAGAAAAAAACAAAATAAACAAAAAGAAGACATAACAAAACAACAATAAGAGGAAAACCACACAAAACGACAAATCCAAAACACAAGGAAGTCCAATCAGGACGCAACGAATACAATCCCGCTAAAAACATAAAAAAAGAAGCCAAAAAAAGGATACAACAACAAAATCACGAAACAAACACAAAAATAAATCCAAAAAGAACTAAAATAATAAGACAAGGCAATCAACACAGACAAATGAAGAGAAGCAATCTGGCCTCCGAACACAAAATAGCAATCATAACAGATAGAAAAATAATGACTCAAAATACACCAAAAAAAAAGTAAATAGACAACAATTAAAAAAAAATCAACAACAATTAGAAAATCCAAAACAAACAAATAAGAAACAAATCTACTCATCTACAGATATAAAAAACAGCTTATGACGAAATACTCAACACAAGAATCCTCCTAATTCATCAAAACCTCAAGAACAACGCTAATAAAACAACATCTCACAAAAAATCAAAACAAAAAAACAACAAAAAACAAACGGGCATCACAAAAAAAAAGTCAAACAAGCGCAAAACACTCCCAGTTCGATTAGAAAATCAAAAACACCTATGACAAAAAACACTAAACCGAACAAACCCGAAAAAAGCCAAAAGTAAAGGAGAGAACGGTCTAATTATAAACAGATTAAACTATCACGAACTCACAGTAACCAGAAACCAAAAACAAAACAACAGATCAAAAAGAAATCAACACTGAATAAGACAATACTAATTAGAAGCATCAAAAGAAAAAACAATCTCAACAACCACGAAAAAAAAAAAAATAACAAACCACCAAAAAATCGAAAGTAGAAAACAAAGAACATCGTCTAGCAAATAAAAACAAGTTAACGAAAGAAAACAAAAAAAATCAAAAACAACTTGACATAACACAGAACTAAAACAGCAAACAAACAAAACTTAACCAGGAACCGCAAATAACAGACAATTCACACAATCTCAAAAACTTCAACAAAGTAACAGAAAACTTAAAAACAATAGTCAGGAACTCCAACGTTTCTCTCATAAATAATATTAAGTCAAATGAGATACCTAAGACAAACCATACAAAAAAAAGAAGAAAACACACAATTCGGTCGACAAATAATTCAAAAAACAAATAAAAAAACAAAAAAAAAAAGATCCAAAAACATCAAAAATCAAAAAATAATAAAAAAAAATGAACATTTCTCCAACAAAAAAAAAGTAGAAAACACGGAAACCAAACAAAAAATAACAATGAAACAAACCATAACAAGAACCGAATGAAAAAAATGAGAAAGTAAATAACGCACATCAAATACGAAAGCAAAAAAGATTCAAGACACCAAAAAACGATACATAGAAAAAAAACTAACAAAGAAAAAAAAAAAAATACATGCATATATTCAAACAGAACGAAAAAAAAAAAAAAAAAAGCAGAATAAGAAGAGCAGAAAGACATCCCCCAAAATATGCAAAACAATGCTCTCTAAACAAAAACAAAAAGAAAATACAGAACAAACAAGACACAAAAAACAAGAGAAAGAAAAACAAAAACTCTAATAGAAAGCTACAACAACATCACATATGGCATCAAACATATATTAACGGACCAACACACAAAAAAAGAACTTATAGAAAAACAAACACAAAAAACGAAATACAAAAAAAATAAGAAATAAAGCAAACATAAAAAAACACAAAACAACAACAACCGACAAAAGTTCTCCAGAAAAAAGTAAAAAAACTCAAATCGACAGAAAATAAAAAGCAATAATATACACAATAAAAAAAAAAAATATAAAAAACATCAACAAAAGACATTAGACATACAAAACCCGAAAGAAGGAAAACTCACAAAAGATATCACCCGAAACTAAAGCTATAAGCAGACTAAATGGAAACAAAAGAACGAAAATACAACAAAACGAAAAAAAAACAAAACATAACAAATGAAAACAAGACGGTCAACGAAAAGTCAATAATGAAAAAACCGACCAAGAACTAAAATCTCAAACTAAAATCAAAAATAAGATCTAATACAAATAAAATAAAGACAACGGGAAAAACAAAAATCACAAATAAATGAAATAACTACGACTACGCTATAATAAAACCAAACACTCCCAAAACAAACACAAAACGAGATACAAAAATAAGTAACTCAAGATCACAAAGACACTAGAAAGCAAAAAAATACAACTAAAATAGAGCAACTACAACACGTAAGTAGAACAAATAAAGCAACCAGAACCAACAAACTATAAACAAAGATATACCAAGACAAAGTTAAATAACAAACAACACAAATAAACAGAAGTACAAGGATAAGTCCAAGAAAACAAAAAAAAGCGAATCAAAATGCTAGAGGGAACCATCAATCCAAATACAAACAGACCAAAGAGCAGAAAAGAGATATAACAGAAAAAAACTCAAAAGCAATAACACAACAAAAAACACAAAAAAAAACGGAAACTCTCCTAAAACAAAAATGTCATCAAACAAACCAAACACAAACACGCCACACAGAAAAAACGCAATCAATAAAAAAAAAGGTCATAAAAAAACATAAGATCAACAGAAAATACAATAACAAAACTAAAAACAAACACAAACAAAAACAAAAAAAAAAAAAAAAACTAAAAAAATACTACAAATAACTCAAAGATAAAAATCAAAAAGAATGAGTAAAAAACTCTAAAAATTCGATCCTCAATTCGAAAACGTAAAAATAACCGACAATAAGAACCCAAGTTAAAACAAAGAAACCATCAGACTCCAGAAACATAAAATAAGACAATATAAACTACGTCTAAAGAAACATCGCACCAAAAAAAAAATCGCTCTCTCACACAAGAACAAAACCAAACTACCAATTAACCAAAAAAAAAAATAAATAATAGCAAACAAATTCAAAAAGAAAAAATCAAAATCAAAAAAAACCCAAAAACAAAGAATAAATCAAAAAACAACATAGCTACACAAATTTCTAAAAAAATCTAAACACAAAATTACTCGATAGGTCAAATCAAAATAAACAACAAAAACATAACAAAAAAAAACCAATCAAAAAGCGAAAAAAAAAAAAGCAATAGAAAAACTCGGAAATTAATAACTCAAAAAATAAATAATAGAAAGAGAAAAAAAACAAACTCACACAAAAAGAAAACATAAAAGATCTCCATCTAAAAACTAGAAAAACAACAAACATCAGTGCTGTGAAAATAAAAAAAGAAAAAAAGAACAAACCGAATACCAAAACAGCCAGAAACAAGAAGAGAAAAATTACAATCAGAAAAAAACAAAAAAAAACAATAAAACAACAAAACCAAAAAAAAAGAAACTAATTCAATTAAAAAAAAAGAACGGTCAAAAGACAAAACCAAATGGAAAACAACCATAGACAACCCCACAAACTCACAACAAAACAAAACTAAAAATAATAAGAACATGGACACAAAAAAGAAAAGGAATTATAACAAAAAATAAAAAAAGAAAGCCAATCTAAACAAAATGTAGAGAAGCACTAACGAAAATAGGTAACATAAACAAGGATATACAAAAACTCACTAAGCAAAACAAAATACTACGTCAAAAATAAATAACCTCCAAAATGGCATCTCAGCATAATAAACTAGAGTCTCGAAAACCAAAAAACTAGAACTCAACTAATCTCAAAAACAAAAAAAATAACAAAATAAAAAAACTCAAATAAGGGAAAATAAATACTCCAAACAAAAAAACAAACAAGAACAAAAAAAATCCGATACGCAACAAGTAAAACAAAGACGCTCTCAGGCAGTACACACAAACAAGATAAAAAACACAAACTAAAGCTCTTAGAGCAAATCGGGTAAAAAATCACAAGCAGAAAAAGATAAAAAAAAAAAAAAAACGAATCTCACAGAACAACACCCAAACTCTATAATGACAAAATTCACCACTAAAAAACAAAATAAAAAAAAAAAAAAAATCTATGAACTAAATAAGGCGTTACAAAACCAAAATTACAGAACAGACAACAAGAGTAACCAGTAAAAATAAGCAAATCCTCAACAAAAAATACAAAACAACCACAAAACAAAAAAGCCAAGGCGATAAAATCTTAAATCTCTCGAAGCAAAACTAAAAAACACAACTAAAAATACATAAGATCAAAACCCACACTACAGACACAACGAAAAAACAAATAAACAAAACACCAGAATACATGACAAATGCAAACGACAATTTAATAAAGACTATCACTACAGTCATTGTAATTAAACACACAAAAATTAATCAAGAACAAGAACACAACAAAGTAAAAAATAAGCGACAATAAAAAAAAAAAAAGTAAAAAAAAAAAAAAAATTAAAAAAAAAAAAAAAAAACAAAAAAACAATAAACAAAAAAACTAAAGAGTAAAAAAAAAAAACATTAAAAAACATAACTAAGAAAAAAAATAAAATAGGGTAATTAAAAATAAAAAAAAAGATATTATAAAAAACACCCCCCCCAACCTACCTCATTACCCCTCCCCCCCCCTGACCCCCCACCCTCCCTCCCAACTAACCGCCCTCCGACCCCCTCCCAATTAACCCCCCACCTCCGCCACTAAATCCATCCCCCCTCGTCCCCCCCCCCCCCCCCCCCCACACCACCCATCTCTCCACTCAGATACCAAATAAACAAATCCACCACCAGGCAGACGCGCGCCAACCCCTTATTACATTCCACCTCCCACACATCAGCCGAACCTAGCCGCCACACCAAATGCGAAATGAAGAGTCAGAAAAGTATTACGAAAAAAATGAACTATAAAGACCGCACCATTAAACTATAACGTGAACCCTTCAGTATCATGATGTAAATTACACGTATAAGAATTACCCATAAGCAAGATGCAAAATAAGATTTTTTATATGGCAAGCTAAACTCATAAAGCAATAACACTACACTTGAACTAGCTCTTGATTCAGCTAATGCAACCAGGCTTAAAAGGAGTGAAAATAAGTACATAACTATTCCAACTTTAATACTACAACACTTCAAAAAGAAATTCATATAGTTAGTTATCATGCCACAACGATTTAATGTTTTCTTTCTCAATCTCTTAAACAGATTAAGAATAAAATAGTTATCAGTAAAAAAAGGTTTAAAAAGATAGCCATTTCATAAAAAACATAGTAGTAATAACAACCATCTTATCGCGTCATGCTGATGTGTTACTGTCACTAACTCTCTGGTTTAGACAAGTGTCCATATGATAAAAAAAATGCGTACAAACTAGGTTAAATAAGGAGTGTGAGTGTACCAATCAAAGCAACATACTATGAAATCATTTCTTTTCTGAGTACTAAGAGGATTGAAAACAAAATTTAAAAACTACACGCCTTAATCTCACACAACTCTATATTTAAATGTTAGTTATTTGCTCCAAAATGTTTCGAAACACATAATGTTCGTAATAGGCCATCTCTTCACGCGTTGAAGGCTTCAACGACGCATCGGCAACTATTACATAGCACCACCATTCACGCGTGGAAGCTTCATATTGGAGATGAGAATTTTGTTAGTATGTATGATTGGTTTAATTATAAGGTATGTATTGTGTTTATTTATGACTAGATTGGACATATGTCATGTACATCTTATAAAATCTCAGTCAAACTCAACATAATTTGTGTTGTTTACAGAAAAGATTAAATACACACAAAAAATTACTCATCATTATGCAGTACAACTAGAGAGCATCTACAGGCAGCTTATGCACACGCTTACGGGAGTTAATTTTCTATCTGCAGCAACATTTTGTAGACATGCATGCCAATTAGATTTTGATAACTTTGCGCCGCATGCAAGGGTGGGTTGCCTTCGCAAGCATATGAAATACTCAATCTACATGTGGACCTCACTCAACAAGGAAGCATACCTATGTTGAAATTTAAGTATCAATTGTAAAGATCTGTTCATAGAAGACCGACAATCTAGGGATGGAGCACGGAGTGTATCCAAAACCAAAGAACAAGTCCCTGACACAACAGAGACCCTGACTCAGATGAGTGGCGTTAAAAGGAATTCTAGTCGCTGATAGAACTTTAGTGAGTATCATAAACTCCTCTCCTACAGTGGGAACTCCGAACGAAGGACATTCAGCAAATCGGAATGATTTCTTCAACAGCTTCATTGAGAACTCACCGGACGATTGAGTAAGATTGAAGGAATACCATCAAAGATTAAATACCATGAAAGGAAGTATCCTCAGCAGAACATTAGCTCATCAGAGGTTCTTTAAGTATTGAAACGATCATACGAGTAGCTCCTTAAGCAGGGCTAGCTGATGCTTCAGACACTGAAATGGCAAACAAACCCAGGAAACAGAATTTAAGGACTATACAACTGCTACTTCAACCATTATCCTTATTGTAACAAATATCTAAAGACGTTTAATGACCACAAAATAATTACATGGTCATGGATTAACCTACTAATTCCTGAAAATCAAGATTCTAATTAATGAAAGAGATTATATCTCCTATATCCTTCATAAATACCCTGAGACCTCTAGGACTCATAAAGTACTCTCTTATAAATAGAAGGTCACATACTACTTGTGCACATAACACAAAAATAACTGCCTGAAACATAAACATAAACATAAACACTTAGATGCGCTAGGGTTCTTGATTGTTGCCTCAACCAAGAATCACACAAATTGGTCTTATCCAAGTAAAACTCCACACGCAGATACCAGCATTAAGCGTCGAACATATTTACTAATCTGGAAAGTGATTACACACGAATCCAAGTGATCATCCGATAACAAGGAAAAAATCAAAAAAAAAAAACATTCATTGGTACTAGTTAGGATCATTGCATTATCTTCACAACCTTCTGGGCCACTTACACCCCACAATCACAGCGTAACAAACTATTTTGTTGATAATACAGTCTCGCTAACAGGCTGCAATGAAACACATAGCTTCAAGCTTTGCCAAACTGGAAAAGCTTAAAGGGGTGGATTTCAGGAAGATTGGTAGATAAGAACACAAATCACTTTCAAAGCTTTCTAGCATGATATGGTGTATGTGCTTAACACTCCCCTGCTCAGATGAAGGTGTTGAGAAGTCTCACAGTACAACAAGTTAGGAAGAGGGCCAAATGACGACAAAATGATGACACTACGTCTGTAGAGGTTAATCCCAAATGGTATCTACATTCTTTGTATGATGACAATTACCAAAATGTTACGAAACTTTTAAGAACAATGAGATAGTCTTGGCTCGAAGCCATAATATATGGCTGAAACAGGATGACCTCAAGTAAAGAAGTTCCTTGTTAGTAATTGCAAATCACAATACACCAAATGACTGATTCAAAAACCAGTCTTGGAACAAATACAATAAAGCTCACACAGGAACTACTTGGAACACAGGTTTTACAACACACATAATAATGAACACAATGTGATGAACACCTAATTAATGTTTTCATGTATCATATGATAAACTTCCTCCATCATGGACAAAAGACATTCAAGCACACCACATGACAACCATTTGAAGGAGGAAATAAACTCGATAGTTGGGAAGTCCATCTCGCATTGAGTGAGTCCTCAGAGCTCAGATAATGAACAAAACACAACAAAAGGCAACAATGTTGCCGCGTCCTTAATCTTGTCATATGGTGCACATAAAACTCCTCTCCAGGTACAATGACAACAAGGATAATGTCGCTCATGATACTAAGAGCTAATCCTATTAAGACACAACCAACGTTACTTCAGTTGGAAGTGTGAGAATCACGGACACTTGAAAAGGATTGCAAGGCACAGTACAAAAGTTGGCAATAGAAGCCAATGGATCATGCACGAATGCATCAGGACGCGCGAATGGCTCTTCCAACCCATCTGAAAGCGTCAGATATGTTTAATTAACAATACACCATCTGCATTATTAGCGTCATACAATATGTAATCATCTGAGGGAAATTCTTTTGTGCATATGAATGGATTTGCTTGGGGTTGACTCTGAGAACTATGTCAATAGATTTAAGATATATATGGTTCTAGACTTATATTCTCTAAATGTGGATCTCTTCTTCAATGAAATGAGTCAAGCAGCCCTTTTTGCATGGCGACGTCTGATTGTATAGATCTAAAGGTTTAAGTTCTTCTGGAAAAGCTGTTTCTAACATTACATGTTTTACCACGATCCTAATATATAAAGAAAGAAAGAAAATTTTGGTTTCTCAAGTAATGCTCTTTTGAATAATTGTCGGACTTATAAAACAACGCGTGACATTGAATCAAATAAATTTGCGTGTTCTAACTCTCAACAATGGAGGTGTTTATTGGTTTTGGTTATCTGAGTAAAATCATATATTTAGCTTATTATGAGTCTTTAGGAATAATATTAGCAGACTCAACCTTTCATGTCAAACACCATTTAAAACTAGTCAATGAATTCAAATCGTTTACAGCTGCTAAATAAAACTAGAGCCGTGTCCATTTTAAAAGGACGCTAGAATGTCCAAGGATGGAGTTTAATACACCTGTTATCTAGACCATGGACATTAAAAGTGTCATACAATTAGCAATGCTGAATAAAATAACTAAGAAAACCATTTCAAAAATGTAAAACGTGAAAAAGCTAAAGTTTTGGAATGATTTCACAGTGGTCTGCATGCTACTCCTATAATTGGAAACAAAAAGTACTAATTGTGACAGTTATACGATGATCCTATAGGTTTTGCTACAATGTTTTCATTTATCACACGCTTCACAAAAGAGTTGACAGATACAGCATTAAGTAATTTAAAGTATTCAAACTGAATATAAACTACAAACAAGATTACATCTGATTAAAAGATTCCAGGATTGATACGGTGAGACGTGAGTACATGGATACTCCGTCGATTCTTGAGTCTGATGGTTATTATCCATGAAACGACTGCCACCCTATACCTCCACAACACAACACAAACAGGTAGACAAATCTGAAAGACGCGAAAAACAGATGTCTAAAAAAATGACAAATTCCATGTTGTCATACTCTGGACCGGTTAAGTGGTTTTGCGGGGTGAGCATGTTAACAACTTGCTTAATTAAATAGGGTTACCATAACAAAAGAGAGCAGGGATTTAACAACCCCTTATAACTCTGAGTAAAAGAATATCTAACATGATTACTTAGTGTTTGGGGTTGTAGGGCAGACTTGTAATACACACCCCCGATCCAAAGCAGGAAATTTGGGTTAAGAGAGCATTGAATGCAATCTTCTTGTTTGGATATACATGAGCAATTCACAATCGACTTTTTAGGTTCTTTGGATAAATTTTAGATTTGATGAGACAAAACATTAAATTAAAAGAATGGAAACAAAAGCAAACTGAAAATTGTTATAAAAGACTTCTACAAAGCTGGTGGAGCATATGTAGATTACAGAAGATCTCCTTAAGAGATAAATATAACAACAGATATATTTCTTACAATATTGTAAAGATTTACTTTTCTAATGTTTATCTTCTTTAGTAAAGTCTTGATCTCTTCTTTAGATAAACAGATAATAGACACATAGTTTTGTGCATACACACCAGAAAAAACATGTAGTCGAAACCAATAAAAGGTGTTGTGTAAGTTATCTAAGCGTGAGTTCTCTAAGTAGACGCTAAAAGATTATGGTATCCACACACACCATCTTTGATCCATGTTAATCATGTAACCGCCACTAGACATTGATCATCTAGAATAGAGCTGGAGGCTACGATGAAAACGTCATATGAATGAAAAACTTTGTTAAATAACATCAATTGGTTCTTTATATTTCCACAGTCACTATTAATGTTATTTGTAAAAACACATATCCCTAGATGCGCTTAAACCACTCACTCCAAAATTGTATCCACGAGCCTCGTAGACTCTCGAATCTAGGATCTACCAAGGTGTATTCGAATGTCGAATCTATGAAGGAAGATGGTACAGTTCTTCCTTTTTATGGATGTTTGGTTCAATCTTCGTATGCAATTAGGGTATTTAACAAAGACCCAATTAATAAAAATTTTAAAAATGGTGATCCAATTAATATGTTTTTCTACATAGCTTTGGGTGAGTCGAAATCGTGTGATTTGTTGATGAACCCTAAGTAAGCGACGACATAACACACGACATCAAATGAGAGATGCAAAGACAAGGATTATGATAGTTTTTTACACTAAAAAAGTGACGCTATAAATGTGTCTCTGGATACTACAAAAAAAAAGCTATCGCTCATATTGTTTTTGTACTGCCTCTTGTTGTATACAACTCAGACTGACACAAGACATAGTACTGAGCTGCGGGGATCGTAAATCTTGGTAGAGCTTTACACACTGACGCTAAAAAGTGTCAACAACAAGGTATGTGGAGAAGGAGAGACTTTATACTGCCAAGGCGGAATGTCTTTACGTTACTACTGCTGAACTCTCCCTATTACTACTCGCAGTTTATTTTCTACTAGCACAACAAGTCATTTTCATATTATGCTTCATTGCGTGGGTAACTTTGAGGTATTAAGAAGGCTGGATTTAGTAGTATACCACAAATATATGGTTCTTGTAGCTATTTTGCACACACACACATATCTACAAACGACCCCTATTTGATATTTCTAAAAGGGGAAGAAAGCATACTCTCTACAAGTCATTAACACTACAATTTCTGCAGCTTATTTATTGTGCGCATGATACAAAGGATACACACACCACTTAAGGGAAGTTTTTGTTCACATTCAGGCATGATGATTACATCTCAACTTCAGGGCAAGCTTGGCTTTATGATGAAGTACTCACGTCAACACATGACTATTGAGTAGCGGTTTTGTCAACCATCAATCACAGGGGAAGATTGTTAGATTTTAGAATTGATGAGAACAAAAATAAAAACAAAAAGAATGAAATCAAAGGACAAACAACATTCTGTTATTAAACAGAATTTTACAAGCTGGTGGAGGTCGATACTGTATATTCTGGAAGATCCCTTCTAACAGAGAGCATAAGATATCATAAGATATTTCTTTATATTCTTCAAACAAATATATTACTTGTCTAATCTGTTTTATCTCACCAACTTGTACACGTCTTCGATCTCATCTCTCATTTAAAGAGATCATAGACCACATATTTTTGTGTATTAACAGAAAAGTGTAGTCGACTAGTAAAGTGATGTGTAGTGTTCCAGGCGTCGAATCTTACTCTAAGTAGACGCCTAGAATAGGACAATCTTTATCCCTGTTTAGATTTAACCGAGTATCAACTAGAAACTTGATCATCTAGAATTGGGGCTTGATGGAAAACATATGAATTAAAAACACACACGTTAAATTAACATTTTTGTTCTTTATATTACCGCTGTTGCTTATTAAATTTTATTCATGTACATAACATATCCTAGATGGCAGCCGTAAACGATCATACACAAGTTCTATAGTATTAAACCTAATTATAATATGTTGCTATTAACTAAATTATTTGACTCAAGGGATTCTACTCTTTGATGAACACAGTTGTCATCATGTCCCTAACCAAGTCAGACGGCCCTCTGGTAAAAGGAACTGAAGACATATGCGTGGTTCATAGATCCTAGAAAAGACCAACTGATGAGATTGTTCATATCAAAGCTAAGCTTCACCTAGGAAAAGAAAAGGCATAGAGATTCCACAAAAAGGATTCTTTGAGCCTGAATTTCAACTATACTTAACTCAACTGAAGGAACAAAGCGAGAGTTTCTAAACCAACACTACCTAATTGCTTTAAATGTTTGATGGATGACCCTAAAATAGTTACACTAGAAGCACAATTGAAAGCTCCCCAGGATGTTGCTTATGGAAAAAAAGCACATATAATGATAGTGGACTCCAACATGAAATAACAATTGGGTGTTCGCCATGATTTACCTCTAGGTCTGCAGACCTCTGAACTCGCAAAAAATGGATCCTTACAAAAGTAAAGCTAAAGGTAGATGGAACCTATTGAAAAATTCAAGGCAAGGCTGGTCATTCAAGGCTTCAAACAAAAGTCAGGGATAGACTACTTTGATACTTATGTCCCAGAGGCAGGCTAAGTGACACCATAAACAACTGCTGAATTGCTATGAACATCAATTCACAAATCTGATTATTTCTCATCAGATGGATAGAAGACAGCTTTCTTGCAAGCTGCGACAACCCGGAAGAGGACCTACGTACATAAGAAGCCAATCTGCTCTAGGCTCATCTTGCCTAGCATTGAAAAACAAGGTGTGTAAACTGGTTAAGTCTCTTTATGGGCTAAAGCAGGCACCTAAGCAATGGCATCAAAAGTATGCTGAATTGGTTTTGTCTAATAGTTATTTACTTTATGGGCTAAATTCACTCGTTGAAGGCTTCAACGACGCATCGGCGACTATTACATAGCACCACCATTTACGCGTAGAAGCACCTCCATGTTTGGAGATGCGAGAACATTTTGTATAAGTATAGTGTGATTCTGGTATTAAGAGGCAACATGAGTTTGTGTTTATTTCATGACTAGATTGCAGACATTCAGCTACATCTTACATAAAATCTCAGTAAAATCAACATAAATTTTAGTGTTGTTTATAGATAGATTAAACATAAAAATCACATACATCATACATTATTCTGCAGTACAAATAGACAGCTCTTACAAGCTGCTTCCATAGCACAGGCTTACGGGCAAGTCAATTTCTCTCTATCTGAGAACAAGTTTGTAGACACCCTATGCCAGTGATTTTGATAACATCGGATGCAAGGGTGGTTTGCCTTTGCGCAAAGCATATGAAATACATCCAAATACAATGGTGAGACTTGACTCCGAGAGGAAGTATACCCACTATGTTGGATAATCTTTAGTATCAATTGTAAAGATTTGTTCATACCGTATATAGAGATGGAGCGCACGGAGCTGTACACCCAGAGTCCCGAACACCTTGACTCAGATAGTGGTTAAAACGAATTCTAGTCGCCTGCGATGAAACTTTAGGTGGTTAACTCTCTGTTAGATAGGGACTCTGACGGAAGGACATTCACATCACAGGCGATTGATGGCTTCAGCTTTGCGTACACTCATCTCTTCTCTTAAAGGTAGGGAGTGAGTAAGTTACAAAGGAATACCATCAAACTACTAATCCATGAAAGAAGTATCCTCAGTGGAGTTACTCTTCCACACAAAGGTTCTTTCTCTAGTAATTGAAACCAACATCAATAAGTTATGCTCCCTCAGCAGGCTAGCTTGATGCTTCACAAGGACACTGAAATGGCAAACACCCGGGATAGAATTTAAGGCTTACAACTTGCTTTGACCAATACCTACAAACAACTCCAACTACGTATATCACAACGAAAAAATAACAAGAAAAAACAAATTAAAAAACATTTAAACTATAAAAGAAAGATAAGAAAAACAAAAAAAAAAACAAGCAATGCAATAAAAACTGAAAAAAATAAAAAAAAAAAAAACAAAAAACAAAGAAAACCCTAAAACACAAAAAGATCAAATAAAACATGCCAGATCGCCCAAACAACAAAAGCCACCTCAACGATCACCCTCACCGTCCCACCCCTCCACCCCCACTCAACCCCCCCCCCACCCCCACCCCCCCCCCACCCCCCCCCCCCCCCACCCCCCACCCCCCCTCCATCCCACACATCCCCCCCACAACCACCCCCCCCACCCAACCAACCCCCACACCCACTGCCCCCCCACCTGCACAAACGCCCCCCAACCCCCCCGCCCCCCCCCCCCCACCCCAACGCCCCCCCCAACCCTCCCCCCACCAACCCCACGCTTCCACCCACCCCACTCTACCAAGCCAACACACCCACCGCCCCCCCCCACCCCAACCCCCACCCCCCCCCTTACCATCCCCCACAACATCCTCCACAAACAACACCGAACCCTCCCCACTACCCCCCAAATCCACCAAACTTCCACCCCCCTTACACGACAACCCCTAGACCACAACAACACCCAACCCCCCCCCCCACCCCCCACCAACACCCCCCCCCCCAAGCCCCCCACCCCGAACCCTCATCACCCCAACCCCCCACAACCGCAACCGCCAGACCCACCCCCCCCCCTCCCACCACTCCCCCCCCAAAACCAACCCTCGTGCCACACGCCCCATCCCCCCGCACCCCAACCCCCACCATCCACCACCACACACCCACCCACCCCACCCACATACCCACCGACCCCAAAAACACCCCCCACCACCAAAAATGCGCCACCATAGTACAACCCTCTCCTCCGACCCCACAACCACCCCACCAACGCCCCCAATCCCCATACCCACATACTCCCCCCCACAACCCCCACCCACACCACCCCCCACCCACACACCCCCACCCCCCCCCCACCCCAAAAAGCCCCCCACCAACCCACTCACCACCCCTCACCACCCCAAACGCTCACCACTCATCCACTTCGACACACTACCCCAACCAGCAACCCACCCCTCCCCCCCATCACCCACCCCCATACCCCCGCCCCCAATCCGCCCCCACCCCCCCGCCCTCCCCACAACCAACCAACCCCCACATCCACCAACCCATCACGCCCCAACCCCTCCCCCACCCCCTCAACACTCCACCCACCCCTCCCCTCTAGCCACCCCCCCCCCTACACAACAACTCATCCTCCCCTCCCCCCCATCACTCACGCACCCCCCCATCCCCCACCCTCCCCCCCCGCCCCCCATAAGCCCCCCCCACCTCTTAACCCCACCCCCCCCCAGCGCCCATCCCCCACCACGCTCCCCAACGCCCTAAACCCCCACCCCCGACCCGACCCCTAAATTACAAATAATCCCAACACACTACCCACCCCCCCTCACCACCTAATACACCATCACCCCTCCCCACACACCACACCCGCCACACCTCCGCCCCAAGCACACCACCTCCACACCCTCCACCCACTACCCCCACCCTACCCAATTCACCCCACCATCCAACCCACCACGCCGCATCACCCCCCTTTAACCCAAGACACACTCCACACTCCCCCCCCCACCATCCCCACCACCCCCCCCCACTGACAACCCCCAGCCACCCCACTCCACCCTCCCATCACCCAGCCACACCACACTACACCCACAATTCTACCCCCCACCGTTCCCCAATCACCCCCGCCACCAACTCCCCGCCTCACCACACCCCCCGCCACCAACCCCCCCCTCCTCCCCCCCCACACAAACATCCCCCCCACCCACACCCGCCCCCCCCCCCACACCCCCCCCCCCAACCCCACCACCGGCCCACCCCCCCCCCCCGCCCTCCCCCCCCCCACTAACCCCCCCCCCCCCCGCCCCTTCACCCCCCCCCCCCCCCCCCCCCCCACTCCCCTCCAATACCCCGTCTCCCCCCCAAAGAACTCGTCTACAACAACCCCCCGCCCCGTCAACCGACCAAAAAAACACACCCTAATTATTACTTGACATAAAAACTATTCAAAGAGGCAAATCCAAACTACAACCAATGATACTTAAACATCACAAACTTGATGGCCAACAACAAGACTGAAATTTTAAGTATCTCCAAATTTGCAAGGGCCTTGTACTACTATCCCAAACCAGTGTCAAAACCATATGTACTATCATATAAATGCAAAGACAATACCTAATTCGAAGAGAGCTAAAAATAACAAACACAGAGTAAACGGACCTGTGTAAAACTACAAACTGAATGCAGATTCCACAAAATAAAGCTATGAGACGTATATTTTCACATGTGACGAAATTGTTCACACATCTTGAAAAGCTACAAGACGTATATTTTCACATGTGACCAAGTTTTTCACACATCTTAAAAAGTTACAAGACGCATATTTTCACATGTGACGAGGTTATTCACACATCTTAAAAAAAGCTACAAGACGCATATTTTTACATGTGACAAGGTTATTCACACATCTTAAAAAGCTACAAGACATATATTTTCACATGTGACGAGGTTATTCACAAAATCTTATAATACTTGTAGTTGTAAATGTGCTTATTGAAGTCGTTCACCTATACCTTTGTTGAGTGAAAACTAAATCTATAATTAAAAAGGATAACCGTAAGTACTATTCAAGACTACTATTAACACTGAATCACAACAAATAAAGTCATCAGCTTGTCGAATATAGGTTTTAGGTCATTTCATCAAACAATTGATATGCATTATAAAATTGAATCAATTTGCTGCCATGATAACTATTAAAGTATTAAACGAAAAAATATTACAAGCAATCGTCAAACTATACACGGATTACAAATGATGAAAGTGTAAGAATTTAACCTTTTGAAGAGCCAATTTTAACCTAATAACCTCTAAATTAGTGACAGAAAGGTGCTGCTCTTTTAAGCATGTTTTTCTCAGGTGAATTAGATGCTTGGCTTACTTGATGTGCATTGGAGTCTAAACTTGACAAGATTTCATTCATGGGTTTCTACTTACATGTAAATGATCAAATCTCGTTGTATCATTTTCAAGCTTTTCATTGTGATGCAATTATGGGACAAGTCTTATATCAATTTCAAGAAAATCAACGAGATTACTTTTCAAACGACACATTTAGAGGTCGTTCTCTTGTATCTTGTGCTGTTGTATTATGAAGTAACGCCCTCGGACATATTTCCGCTGTGACACATTTTTGGGGGTGTTACAGATTGGTATCAGAGCACTGGTTATAGAGAACTAGGTTGCATATTTTACCCTAGACTATAATTGTTTTCACAAGCATTGCATCACAGCAAACATTTTTAAAGTGCATACACACTACTTGCTTACTTGCTTACATTACTTGTTACATTAAGTGCTTACATGACATACATATATATAATATATATGCTTGCATTCCTTTTGCGTATATCGTACGTTATTTATATAAGAGTTAATTATATAAATACTAGAACATTTTTAAGACATTGTGGGTTGCACAATGGTCTCATTTATACCTCGGATATTGTAAGTTAAACAATGGTCTCTAAGAATATTTCTTATAACTTTATGTAATATCGTATTACACGAAAGCCGTCATAATTTTTGTTTACATGGAATTATGTATGAATCTAAGTATTACAAGTCTTGTATGGGCGGGACTTGTAATAGGTGGATTGATATGATAATTGCTATGTTGACTCGTTCATGAAGACCTTTATCTTATTTACTTGAACCATGTGCTCATCAACTAATTTGAACACGATGACGATTTCCCTTGATTGTTTTACTCCCCGTCTCCGAAGACGAGTTTTCATCACTCGTCCCCTACTCATTAGAGAACCTGCATCGTCATGTTATCCACCACCTTGAAGGTTATGTGAGTACGCGTATTGCATCAGAAATTATTAAGTAGGATGATTTATAATCTCTTTATTTGAAAGGATTGGGACGCCTCTTCATTTAAATAAATAAATTGTAAATCACCGAACCATAAGTTTATCATTTCTTACTTACATAAATTTGGACGCTTCTTTATGTAAATAAGGAATTATAAATGAGTGGGCTTAATGGTATCCAATATGACACGAGTATGAACTCGAACCCGACAATCACCGAAATCCGTTAAAAAGGTCTAGAAACACAATCGTGTCTTACCACTCAGCAGAATCTTAAGGCCTCACTTGAACTACCTTATCTCATTCTTAAGTTATTACTTTTGCCGTTACAAATCTTTACGATCATGAACTGTTTGTGGAGCTAACCGACTTGTGCACACTTGAACTAATGGAGTTGATTCATCCTCGAACTAACGACTGAGTACCATATTCCGCCGTCTATCGCATAAGCTCTCCCGCGAGCTCCTCCCATTTGTTGAACTTTATTATGGGGATATTGTTTCTCGAAATGTCCTCACTCTCGGCATCCCATCACCATTTGTTATAGTTATTGTCGTTATGGTTGCTGTTGTTGGGTCCTGGAGCGGTCCCAGCTTGTACAACTTTATCCAATAGGTAATGCAACCCCCTTAAACCAGATAAACACCTATCGACGAAAGAGATAGTCGAACTATTCATTTCGGGCCACTAGTACGAAGACTTAGGTCGCGATACATCCTAGTACTGCCAAGTAAGTTGAATACTTACATCCATAAGCCTCATTGACGTGAATCATCGAACATTACAAATATCAGAAACGAGACTCCGTCCTCAGACAATTAAATCCTTATACAACCATACTCACGAGACTACACTTTTCCCCTCGACGCTTTCACTATTAAAAGACTTTCCTTATAACGCGTGTATATCAGTCATAAGACATGTAGTGACACTCTTTTTGAGATACCTGTTTTGATGGATTAAATATCCTGGTCAAACCTAGCCAAAAATTTTGGTATATTGAGAAGTGTCGAAACATCGAATTTTACTGAATAAAGTTATCAGCGTATTGTTTAGAACTGGTTTATTTAATCTTAAATACTTTTTTAGTCACACAATAGGTTAACACAAATTAAATCTCGGGATGAGATTTTTTTAAGGGGTAGGTACTATAACAATTGGCAATTTTCAGAATTGTAAATGACTATTTTACTCTTTGACTTTTCGGGTCCGACTTGACTTTTGACTTTAGATCTTTTATTGTCACGTAAAAACAATTACCGTGTAACAAGTAATTTTTCAGAACATATTTAAATATTAAATCATACTTATTATTACATATCTCATGTGAAAAGTTATTTTTAACTTATTCGACTTGAAAACGAAAAAGATATATATGTTATTCATAAGTTGACTTATCAAAAATGACCCGCTAAATCACGTTTTCACGACTCGGACTCTAAAGCAATTTAATGTAAAACGACATTCCGAACAACTTTTTAGTTTTGCCCGAGACCCGAAAACAAGCAGAAAATGACTAAAATACCTTCGCAAAATTTTGAAAACGAAAACAACACGTACCGATATGAAAATAATTAAATTATATTTAATTATCATCGTTATTAAATAAATATATTTAATAAAATATTTATCATTTTATTCAGAAAATGTTTGCTAAAAACGCGAATATTCGGGTTAAAATTCATTTTTATTTTCGGACAAGGCATAACCGGGTTACCAAATAAATAAAAAATATTTTTATAAATGTTATAAAAATATTTATGAAATACTATCAAGTAAATACTTATTTTTATAGGAAAAATGATTTGAAACGCAATGGTGCGAGTTTCGTATTTTAAATCACCCGTTAACTAGTCCAAACGAGTCCCGAACCATTATTTAACAAAAATTACATCTTTGGTCCCTCTGGTAATATTTATAATTATAACCCTAAACTATCTTACCCTTGCTACTTCTTTTATAAACTTTCTACTATAAATATATGTATATTTAGGGTTCACATCATTTCTATCAAACCTAACTTCCGACCATCGCCGTCGCCGTCGGCCGCCACCCAAAATTTATAATTATGTAGATCCATCTCCGATCTACACCATCGCCACCACCAGATCACCACGCACGCACCACCACCACCTCGTCACCCCGTTGCCACCTTCACCACCGCTGCTGCCGCCACAGCCACTCCACACCACCACCTTCGTACCACCCCCACTTTCATCATCACGTCTTCACCATCAACTTCATCACCACCACCGCAGCCGCACGCCATCGCCACCCTTACCACGAGAGCGACCACCTCCACCCGGCCACCACTGATGTACAACACCGCAAGGGTGTGTTTGTTTATATGGGTTCACCACCAACAGGGGTGCGTGTGGTTTTATAAAACACCAACAGGGTGCGTTTCGTTTGTTTTAAGCACCACAAGGGTGTGTCCGTTTTTGTGGTTAACAGCAAGAGTGCGTTGGGTTGGTTTATGCACTAGGGTGCGTTTGGTTTCGCACCAGCGTAGGGTGCGTCTGGTTTTCTAAGAACGACCCACAAAAGGGTGTGTTTAGTTTTAAACATCAACAGGGTGCGTTTGGTTGTTAAAACAAGCTAAGGGTGCGTTTGTTTCGCTGTGTTAACAGCAGCACCACTAGGGCGCGTTTGGGTTAGCAGTTTCGCACTAAGGGTGCGTTTGGGTTAGCAGTTTCGCACTAAGGGTGCGTTTGGGTTAGCAGTTTCGCACTAAGGGTGCGTTTGGTTGTGCAGGAACGCACTAAGGGTGCGTTTGGTTGTGCAGGAACGCACTAAGGGTGCGTTTGGTTGTGCAGGAACGCACTAAGGGTGCGTTTGGATTAGCAGAAAAACCAATAAGGGTGTGTTTGGGTTACTATAAATCGACTAATGAAAATATCATAAGATTTTTATAATTATAAACCGTATCTAATGGTGGTTTAATGGTTAAATAAATGTGTTGTGTATTATTTTGTTTTTGGTGTTTAATAACGTATTTGGGAGTGTTTGGATTTGGGGATAATAACCTTAAGGGGGTGTTTAGGTTTGCAACATGGATCGATTTAATTGAGGGAAACTAATTAACTTTTGTTAATATGGAAAACGTTAAATAAACGAACAGGTCATGCCGAGATTTTTATAAATCGCTACACTTAGTAAACTTTTACAAATCTTACTTTACTTATTATCCTAAAAAATAATGAATTAAATTCCTTAAGAATTATTAGATCGTGAAGAACGGGTAATCAAACGTAAGCTATAATTTTAGAGATTTCATTTTTCTAATCCGCAACTTTAAACGTGCGTTTATTTTTATAAAGAAACTTTCTATTTAATCATTTGAGGATATTCGGGCGCGTGTCGAATTATTGAGTTTCTTTTAATTATATCAACTTTCTTATATAATACTCGGAAAGTATTATATAATTGGACCATTTTATTTTAATTGTCACCTTTTAGATGTAACACATGTCGTGTATTATATACGCTTCGAGTTATTATTTTAATTGTGTATCTTGTTATATAATTCACAGTATGAATTATATACTTGGTCATTTTCAGTATGTAATATATACAGAATATATTACACACCTTGCGTTTACTTCTTGATTTATTTTATTTAACCAACCACCAAACTATTACAACTTTAAATCTAAATCTTTTATCAACGTGTCGCGTTGATGTACTCATTCATCGGAAAACCCAAATACATTATCCTAGGCTAGTAGGATATAACCGTTAAGATAAACCGCAACTTCTTGGTCGAGCCGTTCCAGTTTCCGTTTTGTCTGGCGCTTAATATGCGCATTCCCGCCAATCGTTCTACAACATCGATGTGAGTTTATAGCCCCTCTTTCACTTGTTTTACATTTACTTTACAAATCTCGGGGGAGAATACATGCTCAATACAACTTGTTTACATATTCATTTACAATATCTTTTACATACTATTCTACACACTTGGTTTACATACTTGATTTCGCAACTCATTACAAACACAATTACATGGTTGATTACAAACTTGGTTTCATACTTTGTTACATACTCATTTGCATACACGTTTACGAAATTGTTTACATACTCATTACAAACTCAATTACTTGATTTATATCACACTCTTTCTACTTATGGATTTAAGTACTTAAAGCTGTTTATGAGTACAATGGTTATTTTTTATTTAACACAAGTGTTTTCGGTTATCATCTCCTGTTTACATGTGGCCCTTTAGAGTACCTAAACCCACATGCCCATTATCATGAACTGCTAAATTCTTGACCGAGAGATCGGTTGAGGAAGCGCGAGTGTTTAAATTGGATCTATTTGGGATTGACATCCTGTTCGGGGTGAGTAGTCTCACTTGTTTGACCGTACTGTAACACGTAATGCTCTTTACATGTCGGAACAATTTAGATGTTACGGGTTTGAACATCTACACGGGCCTTTATTTGCATTAAATTGCATACATAGATATCGAGCTTCAGTGTCATGAGCTTAGCGCAACAGTAGATACTATTTATGTGGTACTGTATCTGTTATAGTAGACCCATACATTTTGGAAAATCAACGATATCACTGTCCATACCACTTATCAAACATTACTAATTACTGAACACTTTTCATTATACTGCGGTGAAGCAGTAAACACTAAACTCTTTCGATTCTACATTTACTCTTACATTTTTGGCGATTATTATAAGGATTGAAATGGTCATACATACTTTATAAATCTTTGGATTTCAACATTTACATTTATACTTACAAAACTCTATGAACTCACCAACTTTATGTTGACACTTTTAAGCATGTTTTTCTCAGGTGAATTAGATGCTTGGCTTACTTGATGTGCATTGGAGTCTAAATTGACAAGATTTCATTCATGGATTTCTACTTACATACAAATGATCAAATCTCGTTGTATTGCTTTCAAGCTTTTCATTGTGATGCAATTATGGGACAAATGTTATATCAATTTCAAGAAAATCAACGAGATTACTTTTTAAACGACACATTTAGAGGTCGTTCTCTTGTATCTTGTGCTGTTGTATTATGAAGTAACACTCCCAGACATATTTCCGCTGAGACACATTTTTGGGGGTGTTACAGATTAGTATCAGAGCCAAGGTTATAGAGAACTAGGTTGCATATTTTACCCTAGACTATAACCGTTTTTACAAACATAGCATCACATCAAACATTTTCAAAGTGCATAACACACTACTTGCTTATGTGCTTACATTACTTGTTACATTAAGTGCTTACATGATATACATATATAATATATATATATGCTTTCATACTTTTACGTATATCGTACATTGATTTATATAAGAGTTATTTATATAAATAATAGAACATTACTTTAAGACATTGTGAGTTGCACAATAGTCTCATTTTACTTCTTAAAGACATTGTGAGTTGCACGATGGTCTCATTTGTTCTCAGACATTGTAAGTGATATAATAGTCTCTAAAGCTTTCATAATCTTATACAATATCGTTTTATACGAAACCCGTCACAGTTTTGTTTTCATAGAATTATGTGTGAATCTAAGTATTACAAGTCTTGTATGGGCGGGACTTGTAATACGAGGATTGATATGATAATTGCTATGTTGACTCGTTTATAAAGACCTTTATCTTATTACTTTAACCGAGTACTCATTAACTATTTTGAACACTATGTCGATTTCCCTGATTGTTTTGCTTCCCGTCTCTGAAGACGAGTTTTAAACACTCGTTCCATACTCATTAGAACAAATGCATTGCCATGTTATCCACCACCTTGAAGGTATTGTGAGTACACGTATTGCATCGGAAATTATTAGGTAGGATGATTTATAATCTCTTTATTTGAAAGGATTGGGACGCATCTTCATTTAAATAAATAAATTGTAAATCACCGAACCATAAGTTTATCATTTCTTACTTACATAAATTTGGACGCTTATTTATGTAAATAAGGAATTATAAATGAGTAGGCTTAATGGTATCTAATTATGACACAGAAGAACTACGAACCCGATAATTACCTAATATCAGTTAAAAGGTCTAGAAACACAATTGTGTCTTACCACTCAGCAGAATCTGAATGTCTCACTTGAACTACCTTATCTCATTCTTAAGTTATTACTTTTGCCATTACAAATCCTTACGATCACGAGCTGTTTGTGGAGCTAACCGACTTGTGCACTCTTGAGCTAATGGAAAAGATTCATCCTCGAACTAACGACTGCGTGCAATATTCCGTCACCTATCACATAAGCTCTTCCACGAGCTCCTCCCATTTATTGAACTTTATTCTGGGGATATTGTTTCTCGAAATGTCCTCACTCTCCGCATCCCATCACCGTTTGTTATAGTTATTGTTGTTATGGTTGCTGTTGTTGGGTCCTGGAGCAGTCCCAGCATGTACAACTTTATCCAATAGGTAATGCAACCCTCTTAAACCAGATAAATACCTATCGACGAAATATCTAGTCGAACTATTCATTTCGGGCCACTAGTACGAAGACTTAGGTCATGATACATCCTAGTACTGCCAAGTAAGTTGAATACTTACATCCATAAGCCTTGTTGATGTAAATCATCAAACATTAGAGTTAGCAGAAACTAGACACTGCCCGTAAACAGTTAAAACTTTATACAGACATACTCACACGACTACACTTTCTTCTTAACGTTTTCACTATTAAGAGACTCTTTTATAACGCTTTTATATCAGTCATAAGACTTGTAATGATATTTTTGAGATACCTATTTTGATGGATTAAATATCCTGGACAAACCTAGCCAAAATTTTTGGTAGGTTGAGAAGTTTCGAAACATTGAATTTGCTGAATAAAACTTATCAGCGTCTTGTTTAGAACTAGTTTATTAAATCTTAAATTTTTTCTTGGTCACACGACCGGTTAACACAAATTAAATCTCGGGACGAGATTTCTTTAAGGGGTAGGTACTGTAACAACCGGCAATTTTTGGAATTTTAAATGACTATTTTACCCGCAATTTTTGAAATTTTAAATGGCTATTTTACCCTTTGACTTTTCGGGTCCGACTCGACTTTTTGACTTCTGATCTATTATTGTCACATAAAAATGATTATTGTGTAACCGGTAATTTCTCAGAACATATTTAATTAATAAATCATATTTATTATTACATATCTCTCATGTGCAAAGTTATTTTTTTAACTTATTTGACTTGAATACGAAAAAGATATGACACAATTCCTGAGTTGACTTTAACAAAAACGACTCGCTAATCAAGGTTTTTCACGACTCAAACTCAGAAGCAATTTGGATGTAAAACGACATTCACAAACAACTTTTTTAGTTCTTTGCCCGAGACACAGAAAACAAGCAGAAAATGACTCGAAATACCACTAGAAAAATTTGAAAGCCGCACGAACAACGCGTACTGACAAAACAAAATTAATATTTATATTAAACATTATCACTATCTATTAAATAAAAATATTTAAATAAATACATTTACATTTTATTTCAAAAACGTTTTATTATACGCGAAGAATAAGTTAAAGTTTTGTTTTACGAAAACAAACATAACACCTCCCGTGATGCCGGTGTCTAATAATAAACAAAACAAACATTTCAATGAACGTTACTAAATATTTATGAAATATGGCCAAGTAAATACTTATTTCGATGGAAATATTTTTTTTGGAAAACAATGGCCCAAGTTTCGTCTTTTGAATCATCCGTTAAGTGGCCTAAACGAGTTCCGGACCAATAATTAATGAAATCTACACTTTTGGTCCCTGTAGTTATATTTTCAATACCTACCCTAGGCTATCTTACCATTGCTACTTTGTCTTATAAACTTTCTACTATAAATAATTATTTATCATTTTATTCAGAAACGTTTGCTAAAAACGCAAATATTCAAGTTAAAGTTTATTTTACAGACAAGGTTTATCAGTGATACACAAATAAATAATAGACATTTAAATAAATTTTATAAAACGTTTATAAAATTCTACTCGTGTAAATACTCACATTTCATGGAAAAATCATTTGGAACGTAATGGTGTATGTTTTGTGTCTTGAATCATCCGTTAAGTAGCTTAAATGAGTCCCAAACCATTAGTTAACAAAATTTACACTTTAGGTCCCTGTGGTAATATTTACACCCTCACCCCATAGACTATTGAGACTTGCTACTTTATTTTTACAACTTTTTGGGTATATAAATAAAACACATTAGGGTTAACTCATTTATAACCAAACCCTAGCCCCCATTCTCTCTCTCACTTTCCGGCAGCCACCACCGCTCTGGCCACCTTTGGCGAACTCCGGCCCCAGCTGTCCTACAGAACATCTCACCACTACAACCTACCACTGATCCACCACATCATCACCTTCACGCCATCACAACCGCCACGCACCACCCCACCAACGCCACAACGCCATCACCATCTCTACAGCCGACCCACCATCACCACGGCACAGCCACCTTCGCTCACTCCTTCTCCTCCTAGCCACCACGATAGGGTGCGTTTGGTTTTTAATAAACTACCAACAGGGTGCGTTTGGTTTTTTAACAAACCACCAATAAAGGTGCGTTTTTTTAAAAATTTACACTATATAAACAAAACAATTAGGGTTTTCATTTCATTTGTATCAAAACCTAGCCCTCATATTTTCCCTCATCCACTCTCTCATTTTTCGGCCAGTTTTTCCGTCACCGCCACACTTTTCCGGCGAGACCACCAGCCACCAGATCCGGCCACCAGCCGCCTCTCTACGCCACCCATCTCTGCCCCACCACATCTCCTCGTCGAACATCACCATCACCTTCACCCCCGTCACCATCTCCACCGTCGGACCTCCTTCATCCCCATCGCAACGTCACCACCATGACAACCACCTCATCACATCATCACCACAATCCACATCCATGCTACCTCTACCTCCTCACCACCACGACCCACCAAAAGGGTGCGTTTGTTTTCTTTCTTAGCAACAAGCACGGTGCGTTTGGTTTAGTAGTAACCGTATAACGGTGCGTTTGGGTTTAGGTTTAACATCAATAGGAGTGTTTGGTTGGCTGTGAACACCATAAGTGTGTGTTTGGGTTAACATAAATTCAATAAGGGTGCGTTTGGCTTAGCAGCAGCCGCAAGGGCGCGTTTGGTTGGTTGCATTTCAGCCGAGTAGGGTTATGATCCGTTTGGTTTAGTCGGTTAATAAACACTAAAAGGATTTGGTATATATATATATATAAACAGGATCTAAAATGATGGTTTAAATTGGTTAAATAAGTGAATTATTTGTTATGTTCATTTTGTATATTTTACAACCCAATTAGGGTATTTGGATTTGGGGATAAAAACTGTTAAGGGGTGTGTTTAGGTTTGCAACATGAATCGATTTAGTTGAGGGAAATTAATTAACTTTTGTTAATATGGAAAATGTTAAATAAACGAACAGGTCATGCTGAGATTTTTATAAATCGCTACACTTAGTAAACTTTTACAGATCTTACTTTACTTATTATCCTGAAAAGGACGAATTAAATGCCTTAAGAATTATTAGATCGAGAAGAACCGGCAATCAAACGTAAGCTATAATTTTAGATATTTCATTTATCTAATCCGCAACTTTAAACGTGCGTTTATTTTTATAAAGAAACTTTCTATTTAATCATTTGGGGATATTCAGGCGTGTGTCGAATTATTTAGTTTCTTTTAATTATATCATCTTTCTTATATAATACTCGGAAATTATTATATAATTGGACCATTTTATTTTAATTATCACCTTTTAGATGTAATACATGTCGCGTATTATATACGCTTCGAGTTATTCTTTTAGTTGTGTATCTTGTTATATAATTCATAGTATGAATTATATACTTGGTCATTTTCATTATGTAATATATACGGAATATATTACACACCTTGCGTTTACTTCTTGACTTATTTTATTTAACCAACCACCAAACTATTACAAATTTACATCTAAATCTTTTATCAACGTGTCGCGTTGATGTACTCATTCATCGGAAAACCCAAATACATTATCCTAGGCTAGTAGGATATAACCGTTAAGATAAACCGCAAATTCTTGGTCGAGCCATTCTAGTTTCCGTTTTGTCTGGCGCTTAATATGCGCATTCCCGCCAATCGTTCCACAACATCGATGTGAGTTTATATCCCCTCTTTCACTTTTTTTGGAAAAATCAACGATATCACTGTCCATACCACTTATTGAACATTACTAATTACTAAACACTTTTCATTATACTGCGGTGAAGCAATAAACACTAAACTCTTTCGGTTCTACATTTACTGTTACATTTTTTAGCGATTATTATAAGGATTGAAATGGTCATACATACTTTATAAATCTTTGAATTTCAACATTTATATTTATACTTACAAAACTCTATGAACTTACCAACTTTATGTTGACACTTATAAGCATGTTTTTCTCAGGTGAATTAGATGCTTGGCTTACTTGATGTGCATTGGAGTCTAAATTGACAAGATTTTATTCATGGATTTCTTCTTATATACAAATGATCAAATCTCGTTGTATTGCTTTCAAGCTTTTCATTGTGATGCAATTATGGGACAAATGTTATATCAATTTCAAGAAAATCAACAAGATTACTTTTCAAACAACACATTTAGAGGTTGTTCTCTTGTATCTTGTGCTGTTGTATTATGAATAACACTCTCGGACATATTTCCGCTGCGACACATTTTTGGGGGTGTTACACAAAGTTTGAGCATGTTGGTCAAGACACAAGATCGCAAGATGGAAAATACGTTAAAGACGAGCAAGGAGAAATATTTAAAGATCTTGAACTAAAGACAAAGTCAAAAGACAATGACAAAGGCTCAAGATCGAAGATCGCAAAGCATGAAGGAACGAGCCTACAACAAAGACACAGATCAAGACCACAAGAGCTTAACGACAAAATCAATCTCATTGATCTCATGAAGGAGTGTCACAATAAACTCACTTCAGGGGAGATTGTTAGCCTCAAAATATTGAGTCGAACAAGGAAGTTCATACCATATGAATACTAGGTCTCAGTCATTCATTTATATAACGTTGTAATAGGCTAGAAAGGAAACCGAGTTCATTTAGTAAGCTAGTATTATACGTGTTGCGGGTTTAAGCCTAAGAAAATCTCGTGCTCGGTCCGTGTCAAAAGCCCACACATCCAACTTAAGGAGTGTAGGTATATAAACCCTTTTCCACCAAGGAAAAGGGTGTTGGTTCTCATTTGTAAGATTACACTTGTATGAATTAACCATTTCCTCTTTCTTTCTCTTGTTTCTCTCTCTATATTTCTTCTCTATTTTCTTTCTTTAATTCGTGTACTAAGTATGAAGTGAAGATGATTATATTGGTTCCTACATTATGACATTCCTCTACAAGATGGCGTGATGCAACCTTTGACAGTTCACATCACACCGCTTGATGATGATTATGTAGCACCGGCTACTAATCCTATTTTAGACAAGCAATTGAATAAATTCGGAGAGGAGTTTTCTAATATTACCAGGGCTGCCAAAAAGGCAAATGATAACCCTGTTAAAGATGTAAAGGAGCTCTCAGATATAAATACATACGATTGTGAGACCTTCATTCGGAAATTACTACACCAGGTGATCCAATCATTACGCGGAACCGGTATGACAAAAAGGGAAATGAAATCCCATCAGCGGTATGGTTCTAATTTATCATTTTCCTACCCTGTAGCAAATTTACACCATCATGGTGTTCACTGCTACTCTCACTCGCACTTGATTTCAAGTGAGGGGAAGAATACCCTATTACTTGGCAAATAAGGGTAGAGTCAAGCTGGCGACTCAAACAAAAACAAGCGCTTCGTGGAAAGCACCCCATGCCTATCTTTTTATGTTTCATTATTTTTGGTTTGTATGTTTCTCACTTGTTTTTGTAGGTTCCAGCAGCAAGGAGGTAAAATTCGAGACCGACTTGACCTGTAATTATGTGATAAAATTAGCTGTTGAAGCAACAATTACGGCCTAACACTTAAGTTTACACCGTAACCACATCAATTCCGGTGTATCCTTTTTCATGGTTATGCCGTAACATCTAAACCAATATGTGTTTTCACCCTACATTATATGTTTCGTTACACCATTTCTCCTTAGCCAACCCTGTAGTCTATATTTACCTTTGTGTTGTAATTTCTAGCTACCTAAGTCCATGGTTCAGGGAGATGGTTCAAAGATTGGCACGCACTTTGATGATATATCATTTTGATCATGGAAGACCCTCTCGTATTATCACTCTTGATACTGTCTATCTCAAATGGGGGGATGTATTGTTTATGTTAAAGGAGTAATGTGAAAAAAATTATGAATAAACTCCTGATGTTATGAAGTTGGTTACGTGTTATAAAACCAACTAAGTGTAAAGGTGGTGCAACTATAAGCCACCTAGTGATTTTGGGGATGGTGCAACTATAATCCATCCGATGTTTTTGTAGAATGGGTTAGCATGCTCCGCAAGATCTCATTATTAGCTAACTTATTATGATGATATGATCAAGTTTTCGTACTTGAAGACTTGGACTATGGATGGACAGTAGCCGGTTATGAATGCCTTAGACTAAATATGCCTATTTCGGTCTCTCGACTTTAGAAACCACTAATGAAACCATAGTGTAACATTGCACAGGAAAACGTAGTTATAACGGTAGTAATGAAATGGCTAGGCTCGCAAGTCTTTCTCCCTGATTACTTCTACTCTTTTAATTTATATAATTTTATTTTCCTGTAGTTTTCTAAATCAAATCAAAACCATTTTTAACGTGACATTTCAAATTAAAACTAATTTAAACTTAGCTCTTGGGACGACCTCGAATTTACCATTTCTGTACTACACATGATCAGGTTTTCTGCCCGTTAGTGCACTTGTCAGGTGAATCGAGTTTTATAAATTTAAAACATGAACTAAAATACTTTTAAATAAAATACGCATCACTAGGCTCTTAGAAGATCTAGAAGTATCTTTACTTCAGTTTATGCAGCGGATCAGAAACTAAAGAAGGCCTTTGTTGAGAGCTTCGGTTCAGCTTGGTTGACAATTCCAAGCTGAACGTTGTCTATCTCCTTCAGAAGTTAAAACACTTGGTTTTACTTCTAGAAGGTTTACTTGACGGGATGAGTAGATTTGCTTTAAGTTAAAAAGAATAAATCAGATCTCCTTGAGAAATACTACTTCTAGAGTTGGTATAGAAGTACATGTACTTTCCTTAAGATTACTTTCCTTTGTACCCTAAAGCATGATACATTAGATGGGATCTCAACCACCCATCAGATGCTTGACACGTAGTCATAACATGTTTGTTTTCTTACTCTCTTAACTTTGGTTAAGAGTTTAAGTTCAAAGGAGATAACACCCCAATTGTCATTCAACCACCTTGCTATTCCGCTAGCAAGGTGTGTTATAGATTCTTTATTTGATTCTAATAAGAACTTATACGTTAAAAAGTTACTTATGTGTGTTTTATACTTACGCTTTATATTGTTCATATATATCTGTTTAAAACTTACTTTGTTGCCATGGAATGTGATTAGTTTAATTTGATAAACCTTATATCACATTCAAAGGGACCAACATGCCTTTATCGCTTTATATTTATATTTGCATTGCATCTATGATTGTGTTATATATTGTGTTGTGGTGATATGCTTTGTTT
>BQNB010052901.1:27626-40269 GCA_026074375.1 Tanacetum coccineum | reverse complement strand
GCGAGATCATCCGATGTAGCTACTTTCGTCTCGGCACATCCCAACCTTGCGGCTAAGTGACCAGGCTTTTCACACCCCACAAAGACTAGTATCGGGATTCACGGACCTTAGGTTTCAAAAACTCTTAGGTTTCCCGTATATACATAGCTTATTTAAAAACTTAAAATGAAATAGTCAAAGTTCAAAAGCATATTTAAATTTAACAAAAAGAGATCTATTTATTAATTCACACTTAATATTAAACATAACATTGATGCAATTGTAACCCTCGACCTTTTAGAAGGCTGCAACATCGGTTGTGAGCCGGCAAGATGCAACAAACTTTTATCAGTCTCGGATTTTTATTCTTACTATGGGCTTTCTTTAGAAGGCTGTAACATCGGTTGTGAGCCGGCAAGATGCAGCAACCTTTTATCAGCCCACAGTTTATATTTATTACTTATCATTCTTTTTTCAATTTTCATCATATATATATATATATGTATATTCTTATATCTTACTTTATAATATATAGAGAAGACTTCTTTTGGAAAAATTTAAGTATAAATTTGAACTAAGACAAAAATTTTTGCTATTAACTACATAAAAATTGTTGATTTAAGTTTAATCTCCAAAAATAGCACGTATTATTATTCCGGTTAGGAGCTTATGGGAGAAAAAGCCACAAATTACACACATGAGCTCTTAAGATTTCCAAATAATCCTTGTTTTGATCCACCCATATTAACTTATCATTTTTTCGTTTCTTCGCAATTTCACGATGCTACTAAAGTTAAGGAACAAGCTAGAGCTCAACACGCTCGATCGAGCCAAAATTTATTCTTATTCTACCCAGCAGGAAAGTCAAAATTGTGACAAAACACTTATTTTATTTTTGAAAAAAATTAAACTTTTTCATTTTTTTTGAAATTTTGTTGGTAAAAAATGGGATTACATAAAAACAACAGTTGCAGGCACAATCAAATCGATAGATTCTCCCCCCCCCCATACTAAAACTACACATTGTCCTCAATGTGAGATTCCCCCCATACTAATTTCAATACATAATCTTGATATAAAGGGGTCTCTACGCAAATCTAAAGCTGTTTATTAAGTATGCTAAAGATAAACATTAGTCGATAAGATTTTAGGATATCAAATTCCCTAAATGAAGCTGTGGATATGAAGCTCGAATGTATGAATAGACAAAACCATGAATACGAGAGTCTTCAAAATCCGGGCAATCCTGGACAATAAAAATCATAAAACACGAAACACGGAAGATAATGGATACCCACCCCCCCCACATTAAATTGTAGAAAAATAGATAAAAAGATCGAAACGCTTGTTTTTGTTAACCGAGTCACGAGCTTGACTCGACCCCGAATTAAGTTGTCCATGGGGAAGCAAAATGGAAAAGAAAATCTTAATCGGGCTTTCATTAATGTTTGGAGAAACATTAAAGCACATGAAAGTACCATCCCGATGAGATACCACCTGCTCTAAGTGGAGATGCCGGGGTCAAAAATAGTATCTTCACTCCCGGTGGAGAGAAGTAAAGGATAATCTACAGGGTAGGTGCGATACGGGAGAAAAGTCCGAATGACAAATATGAAAGAATCGTCTGTAACATTCTGTATTTTTAGGTCATTTACGACGTTATGTATTTCACTAATTATTTTTTTTCTTTCTTCTCGTACGCGTTCGCTTTTAATTCTTATTATATAGTTAAATCACGTGAGTTAAAAATAATCATTCAACGTAAACGGACACCAAACAAATTAAAGTTTATGTCAAACAAGCATTGTATTATTTTTTGTGAAAGTAATAATCTACTTTTATATTTTATTTTTATTGGTAAAATACGTTTAAGCATTCTCGGAACCACCAAAACTTTTCTACGCTTCAACCAATACCCATTTTTATACCCAATACTCAAAGTTTTATAAAATTTTACCCATGTTAATATTATTGGTCAAGTTGTACATAAAATGACTCAACTAAAAACTACACATTACAAGTATTACCTTTTATATATTATATCTACACATCTATACTTCAAGTTTATACTAGATATTATGTAAAATATCAAAATCACCAACTAGTACTCATCCCCCCCTCTAAATTTCGGGTTTGTTGATAGTCCCAGGGGACATTGGCTCACAACACACCAACAGGTCTTTTGTACAACTTCAAGCCATTAAACCTAAGACCTGACAAAGAGTTTTGACCAACACTTTCCTTAAGACCCTCTGATGGTCCCTTTGAACTTTGACCACTCCTAATGGAAGCCTTGGACTAGTCTTTGGTCTTTATTTTTCCATCTTTGACTAGTCCTTATATATCTATATATATATATTTATTTTTATATATAGTTAGATTATATATTTATATATATATATATATATATATATATATATATATATATATCATGCATAGCAAGAGGTAAGAACACACATCACTTATCACTTAGCAAAAACCAACTCAATCCCTCTTTTTCTCTCTTACAAGCCACGGCTCAAAACTCACACCACAACCAACCCATACAAATTTTTCTACTACTTATACAAGCATTACTACATCATATCTAAGACATACTAAGAAGGTTTGAAGGCTTGGTTAAGCCTTTACAAGTGTTAAGCAAGGAAAATGGAAGATTAGGGTTTCATTTGGTTTTAGGGTTTCCAAGTGTGCAAGCTAGGGTTTATAATCTAAACAAGGGTTTAGGTTGTGTTGGTTATCATCATACATCATATTAAGGTCATCTAAAACTCTTTATGTCTTTACTTTCATGGTTTTATGGATATATAATGCTTATATAGTTAATCACCATTTAGGACACTTTTAAACATGTAAAATGGACTTGTACTTATAATCATGGTTTTGTATACTTTTACACATGTTATATAGTGTTAAATATCATGTCATGAAGGAAATATAAGTATTGTATCATGTTGGTTTAAGTGTAAAAAGTTCATGTATAAACTAGTAAGTAAAAGTTACTTAGGAAAGTTTATGACTTAAGAGCATTGTTAAGGACTTGTTAACTTGGACATTTGGACAAAGTATGGACTAATTGACATATAATATGTAGGACATATGAAATAAAGGGTTTGTGGAGATAGTGATTATTTATTAAGTGAAAACTAATAATAAAAAACAAAGTTTTATAAATAAACACATCTTATTAATAAGGGACTGTTTTAGTTCGTTTCCACAGTGGAGTGTGATATTTTTTATAAAATAGTACGTCTCATGACGATTCCAAAAAGGTAAGAAACTCGAAAAACCGATTCATAACAAAAAAGATACGACAAATATACGTTTTACGTTAATACCGGGTTTATAAAATAAATTTTATAAAAGTTACTGTTCATCAGGGACATTTATTTTTGGAAAACATCATTAATATGATAAAAACTTTTATTTACACGAGAAACGTGCCGAAGAATTGCTAAAATGGAGCTATAACGAATAAGATACGCCATTTACGGGTTTTACGATAACTAAATCTATAAAAATAAGTTTATAACTGGTATGAACAGTAAAAATCACTGTTCATCAGAGGACATGAAATACAAAAATGTCATATTTGTACGTGCCGTTCTTAATACGAACAGCATGGGCATTAAGAAACGTTAAGAAACGAGATTAAAACGAGAATTGTTCACACTACTTTATAATTGTGCCACGATTTCCTAGATGAATAGTGTCTGGTTCATTTTTTTTATAAATTTTGCGAAACATTTTGGAATCACTATTTCCTTAGATGAATACTTGTTTTAAACTTTATATATGTTATTTTACAAAGGCGATAAACTAGTTCGCGATTTATTCGAGTTCTAAATACATGGATTGGTATTTATCTATGCGATTTAAACATTATTTCACAAACACAATTAGATGGTGATGTAGCTATATAGAATTATATATGTTATTAGTACTTAGTACTTATACGACCGATATCTACTTAGGTTGCTTTCGGATATTTTCGTGACGCGTTTTCATTCATTCACTCGACTTATTCTTCACTTCACTTCTAAGGTGAGTTCATAGCCCCACCTTTTCTCTTTTAATGGTTTTCATAAACTGTTTTCGGGGTGAGAATACGTGCTCGTTTTACTACACAAACCTATTGATTTCTATACGTAAGCGTTACATGACTATTTTTACCAAAGCTTGATTTGTTTACTATATGATTTGAGATCGTTGAATACCTATATTTGAAATCGTAAATTTTGAACAACATGATTGTTTTACTACGGACACAAGTGTTCTAAACTGTATGCTATCCAGATTATTGCCTGATTATTATTGCCTAAGTTACCACAGTGCCATCTAAGTCCCTAATATCATGAACCGTCAATTACTATTATAGTGAGCGCTAGTGTTATGGATACATCTATCGGGACTAACAATCCCCACCGGAATTTATGGTCACAAGTTGATCATGGTGCATTTAAACATTTAGAGGAATTTTAGGTTTTGTTTTGGCCACACACCGCTACCTTATTTGGGCAGACAGACAGTTAAGGCTTCGGGGTCATGAGCTTAGTGCAATAATATATAATTAGACTTGGTGAATTTGTTTCTCTTGTCTACCTTACTTGTTTTGGACTTCGGAATACGTACTTAGTCCACCATTACTTAAGTCTTGTGGTCCACTTTTAAATACTTCTTGATTTACTGAATCACTATTTGGATTTCGGAAATAACACTTTGAAATGCCGTAACGCTACTCTTCTTCTGAAAATTTACTTAAATTATTTCAACACTACTTTTACTTAAACCTATGAATTCACCAACATTATTGTTGACGTTTTTGCATGTATTTTCTCAGGTTATTATTTGCTAGTGGAGCATTGGGAGCATTTGAGTCACGCGGATATGTTTTTGAAGGCTTAATAACTTGTATACCATTCGGCAAACGTTTTAAACAAAATGTTTTCTATTGCATTATAATTGGGACCCTTTGTAAACTCTGATTTTAATATATCGAATGTGAAATTTATTTAAACGTCTCTTTTGAGGTCGTTTTCTGTGACTTGTACTTTGTGCCTTGAAGTCGCACCCCAATGTTACTATTCTGCTGCCGTCCGATTTTGGGGGTGTGACAGATTGGTATCAGAGCTGAAGTCATAGAGAACTAGGTCGTTTTCAAAACCTAGACTATGACCATGTTTTTCAAAATATAGAGTCTTTCCTTGTTTTATTCGATATCTGCGCACGCTTGCTCTCAGGTAACTTTTATGCTCTCTTTTGCATCTCTACTTCTATTACATGGGTAACGAGCATTTAATACTTGACTATGATTTCGCTCTCTTATGTCTATCTTATGACGTCTTACTATTTACCTTATATAGGTCAGTTATATAAATATTGATCATTCTGATTTTCGTGTACTTCCTGATTTCTCATTTCACTCCTTTGAGCGTCAATACCTCGGTATTATATAAGGATACCTATACTTATGGGTTAATTTCTTCTTGATCTCTTACGATTAACTTCAACCATTTACGCGACTTTACTTTATTCCCTTTTGATGATTATTTTTTTGAAAAATTCGGCATATTTTGGTAAATTCTTTTATCTAGTTACTTTATCCATTCGACTCCGAGTTGGAACACTCGGCTTATGAAAGCTACATGTTGTTTTGTAATTCCATCATTTTGAAGTATTCAGTTGATGGGGTTACGACAATTAACTTGTAACCTCATACTTGTCACTTGGACTCCTAACCTTTAGAACATGACTTTTTATGTTCATTTTGTTGATTGAATAATTCTTTACGTTCATTTTCTTTTACTACTTCTACGTTTGTTCGAATATTCTTTATACTTGTTATGACCTATCGCTTTACAAACAATCTCGATGTCAACCTATAAACTATTTTGTTGTCACCCTATGAGCTACTTCACGTTTACTTTATTGACTATTTCATTTCGTCATAAAACTATTTAGATACATTTCATACATCACACTATTTTGACACGAACATAAGCATTGCATACGTTGGCCTCATTTTTTACATAGCCCTAAATCACCATATGTATATTGGTGCTTGATGTTTACTATGCATTCAGGAAGAACCATGCCATGCTGAGAGTAGTCACTTTAAATTTTGTCGAATTCAATTTGCCACTCATATTTTCGCATCTCTTCTCTAAACCAGTACCTTCTTTAAGCGCCGCGACTTGAGCCTTGAGGACAAGACTCTTCTAACCGGAGGAGACTGTAACATTCCGTGTTTTTAGGTCATTTACAACATCATATATTTCACTAATTTTTTTTCTTTCTTCTCGTACGCGTTCGCTTTTAATTCTTATTATATAGTTAAATCGCGTAAGTTAAAAATAATCATTCAACGTAAACGGACACCAAACAAATTAAAGTTTATGTCAAACAAGCATTGTATTATTTTTTGTGAAAGTAATAATCTACTTTTATATTTTATTTTTATTGGTTACGTAAAACGTTTACGTTTTACGATAAAATACGATTAAGCATTCCCGGAACCACCAAAACTTTTCTACAATTCAACCAATACCTATTTTTATACCCAATACTCAAAGTTTTATAAAACTTTACCCATGTTAACATTATTGGTCAAGTTGTACATAAAATGACTCAACTAAAAACTACACATTACAAGTATTACCTTTATACTTAAATCTACCAACTTATACTTCAAGTTTATACTAGATATTATGTAAAATATCAAAAATCACCAACTAGTACTCATCCCCCCCTTAAATTTCGGTTGTAGCATAGTCCCAGGGGGACATTGAGCTCACAAACACCAACTTGGTCTTTGTACAACTTCAAGCCATTAAACCTAAGACCATGACTAAGCATTTTGACCAACACTTTCCTTAAGACCCTCCCATGGTCCCTTTGAACTTTGACCACTCCTAATGGAAGCCTTGGACTAGTCTTTGGTCTTTATTTTTCCATCTTTGACTAGTCCTTTATATATATATATATATATATATATATATATATATATATATATATATATATATATATATATATATATATCATGCATAGCAAGAGGTAAGAACACACATCACTTATTACTTAGCAAAAACCAACTCAATCCCTCTTTTTCTCTCTTACAAGCCACGGCTCAAAACTCACACCACAACCAACCCATACAAATTTTTCTACTACTTATACAAGCATTACTACATCATATCTAAGACATACTAAGAAGGTTTGAAGGCTTGGTTAAGCCTTTACAAGTGTTAAGCAAGGAAAATGGAAGATTAGGGTTTCATTTGGTTTTAGGGTTTCCAAGTGTGCAAGCTAGGGTTTATAATCTAAACAAGGGTTTAGGTTGTGTTGGTTATCATCATACATCATATTAAGGTCATCTAAAACTCTTTATGTCTTTACTTTCATGGTTTTATGGATATATAATGCTTATATAGTTAATCACCATTTAGGACACTTTTAAACATGTAAAATGGACTTGTACTTATAATCATGGTTTTGTATACTTTTACACATGTTATATAGTGTTAAATATCATGTCATGAAGGAAATATAAGTATTGATATAGTTTGGTTTAAGTGTAAAAAGTTCATGTATAAACTAGTAAGTAAAAGTTACTTAGGAAAGTTTATGACTTAAGAGCATTGTTAAGGACTTGTTAACTTGGACATTTGGACAAAGTATGGACTAATGGACATAATAATATGTATGACATATGAAATAAAGGTTTGTGGAAGACTAGTGATTATTTATTATGTTGAAAACTAAATAAAAACAAAGTTATATAAATAAACACATATTCATTAATAAGGGACTATTTTGGTTCGATTTCCAAACAGTGGGTTTGATTTTTTATAAATTAGTCGTTATGACGATTACAAAATTGCGTAGAACTCAAAAAAACTGATTCATATCGAAAAAAGTTTTAACGACCAAATATACGTTTTACGTTAATACCGGGTTTATAAAATAAATTTTATAAAAAGTTACTGTTCATCAGGGACATTTATTTTGGAAAACATCATTTATATGATAAAACTTTTAATTACGAGAACGTGCTCGAAAGAATCGCTAAAAACGGAGCTATAACGAATAAGATACGCCATTTACGGGTTTTACGATAACTAAATCTATAAAAATAAATTTATAACTGGTATGAACAGTAAAAATCACTGATTCAATCAGGAACATGAAATATAAAATGTCATATTTTGATACGTCGTCTTAATACGAAAGCATGGACAGGCATTTTACATAAACCTGCCGATTTTCATAATTTTCGGATGTATATTTTGTAAACTAGACACTATTTCCTGAGATGAATAGTGTTGGTTCGTTTTTTTTATAAATTTTTGCGAAACATTTTGGAATCACTTAAATAATATTTATACTTGTTTTAAACTTTATAAATGTTATTTTACAAAGGCGATTAAACTAGTTACGCGATTATACGAGTTCAAATACATGATTATTATTTATCAAATGCGATTTAAACATTATTTCACAAACACAATTAGATGGTGATGTAGCTATATAGAATTATATGTGGTATTAGTTAATCAAAGTACTATATTACTAGGGAGTTTCATAATGAGGCCTCTTCGGGGTGGCGTATCGACGAGTTGTTGGATTTACGATTTAAAGTGTCCTAGCTCCTCATACGTCACTACATGACCTCTTAATTATGATAGCCCGAACGATAGTATGATGAGCTATACGACCTATAAATAATCAAAGTGTTTAGTACTTATACGACCTATATTGGATTAGGTTGCATTCGATCGTAAGCGTGACGCATTTTCTATTGTGAATACTTGTTGATTACCATTCACTCGAGGTGAGTTCATAGCCCCATTTCTATCTACTTGTTTTATAAACTCTACGGGGTGAAATTACATGCTTGTTTTACTACGGACACAAGTGTTTTAAACTGTATGCTATCCAGATTATTGCCTGATTATTATTGCCTAAGTTACCACAGTGCCATCTAAGTCCCTAATATCATGAACCGTCAATTGCTATTATAGTGAGCGCTAGTGTTGTGGATAGATCTATCGGGACTAACAATCCCCACCGGAATTTATGGTCACAAGTTGATCATGGTGCATTTAACATTTAGAGAACTGTAGGCTGTTTTGGCAGACACCCTACCTATTTGGGGCAGACAGACAGTTAAGGCTTCGGGGTCATGAGCTTAGCGCAATAATACATGTTTTGGACTACTGAATTTGTTTCATAGTCTACCATTACTTAAATCTTGTGATCCACACTTTTACAGACAAACCTATGAATTCACTCAACCTTTGTGTTGACTTTTAGCATGTTTAATTTCAGGTCCTAAGGTATAAGCTTGGATGGGAGCCGTGATGGATATCAATGAAGATGGATTCTGTGTTTATTTAAATTCAATGCAACTTTTATCTATAAAAACTTAAGTCACCTTTTGGTAGTATGAAGCTTTTGTTTAATTAAAAACGTATGTGGAAATGTTTATGACTTTTAAAACATATGGGACCTAATGTATGAACTCTGATATTTTGCTATGGCATCGAATGAAATCTTATCTTAAAACGTCCATTTAAGGTCGTTTCCTATATCTTGATTGTTGTACTTTGACGTAGCACCCCATTGTTACCATTCCGCTGCATACCAGAATTTGGGGGTGTTACAGATTGGTATCAAGAGCCAAGGTTATAGGGAACTGGGTCATTTTCAAAACCTAGTCTATAACCAAAAATTTTACAGAATTTTCTTTTCTTTCATTTTCAAAATACAGAATCCTTCATCGCTGATCTGATATCCGCGCGCGCATTCCCTGATCCTTACTTACTCTTCTGATTATCATTATTGTATTATATAGTTTATATATAATACTTGGTTTAAATTCGATCCCTTATGTCTATCTTTTAGCGTATTACTATTCATTCGTATCGGTCGATTATATAAATATTGACCATTCTGATAAATTCATGAGTATTATAGAATTCTTATTTTCTTGGTTAGTATCATATACCTCGACTCAATGTACTCTTACAAATTCTTACCGGATTTTGTACTTGTATTGTTGACAGAATCATGCCGCCCAGAAGATTTAAGAAGAAATCTGTTAAGAGGTTGGTGGAAAAGCATGTGGCTAAAGCTATTGAAGAGTACGAAAAGAATAGGGCTAATCTAGATAGTGCTGGAAGTTCAGGAGGAAACCCTGGGAATGCTGGAGGAACTGTGAATGTGCATGGTTGTTCGCACAAGACTTTCGTGAATGGAAAGCCTTACTCCTTTAATGGAACATAGGGTGTTGTGGGGTTAAGGTGTTGGATAAAAAAGGTTGAGCAAGTGTTTGAAACTTGCAAGTGTGCTAAAGAAGATATGGTTATGTTTGCTGCTAGTACTTTTGAGGGTCGTGCGTTAACATGGTAGAATGGGAACGTGCACACTCTAGGGCTCGTCAATGCTAACCATATTCCATGGACTGAATTCAAGATGATGATGACTACGGAATACTGCCCAGCAACTGAAATCTAAAGGATGGAGCAAGAGCTCTAGACTTTGACTCTGAAAGGAGACGACATTGAGGCATACAACAATCGTTTCTATGAGTTGGCCTTGATGTGTCTTGAACTGGTTCCCACTGAAAAGAAGAAGATTGAAAGGTACACTCATGGGTTTCCTGAATGAATCAAAGGAAACATCACTTCTTCTAAGCCTGCAACTCTGCATGATGCCATCAACATGGCCCGTGAACTGGTTGAGCAAGCAGTTCAGGGTAAGGCTACTAGCATTGGTAAAAGCAACAAAAGAAAATGGGAAGATCACCAAAGAAACACCAACAACAACAACAACACCCGTAACCGAAACAACAACTATCACCAACAACAAAACAGAAGACAGGAAACTGCCAGGGCCTATGCTGCAGCCCCAACTGAGAATAAAGGTTATGTTGGGAATCTACCAAAGTGCAACCATTATAACTTTCACCGTAGTGGGCGATGCCCTCCAAAGTGTCAGAAGTGCCAAAGAACTGGTCATCTGGAGAAGGATTGTAGAGCTATACTTCCAGGTGCATATAATGATTTCCTGCAGAATGCGACGTGTTATGGGTGTGGTGAGAAAGGACATCTTAAGAACAAGTGTCCTAAGGCAGGGAACCAGCATAATGAGGGAGCTCGTGCCAGAGCTTACGTGGTGGTTAAAAATCCGCAGCAGAATCCGAATGTGGTCACGGGTACGTTTCTTCTTAATGATCACTACGCTTGTATCCTCTTTGATTCTGGTACTGAGAAGAGTTTTGTATATTCTGTGTTTACACCTTTTATTGATATTGCCCTAACCGCTTTAAATACTAGTTATGAAGTAGAGTTAGCAGATGGAAAGGTGGTTAGTACCAACACTGTTTTACGAGGAAGTACCTTAGTCTTGCTTAATCACGTGGTCAAAACTGACCTACTCCCGACCCGACTAGGAAGTTTTGATGTCATTGTTGGCATGGACTGGTTGTCATACCACCGAGCTGTCATAGATTGTTAGCCTCAAAATATTGAGTCAAACATGAAGTTCGTTCATTATGTATTTAAGTCTCGGTCAATTAATTAGTTAATGTTGTAATAGAATATTGTCGGGAATCAGGCTCGATAGTTAAACTAATATTGTATATGTTTCGGGTTTAATCCCAAGCAAAACCCGAGTCCGAGTCCTAGTTAAATATCCCTCGCGTCACATTAAATGTGTAGGGGTATATATATAGATATTTTCTCATATGAAAATATCTAATCTCACAAATATCTATTTTCTAAAAAAATCTCTCTTTTTTCTCTCATCTCTCTCTCTCTTCTCTCTCTTCTCTCTCTTCTCTCTCTCTCTAAACCATCACCTCTCTTTCTTATTTTCTTGATTCGATCCGTGTGGTTCGGCATATGAAGTGTTAGACGGGTTCCTACAATTGGTATCAATAGCCACAGGGTGGGTTCGTGATTTTTTGTGGTTGCTTAAGCTTATTCGAACGGCTTATTTAGTGCTTATTTTTTTCTCATTTTCGTTATTATTGTTATTGTCATACATCACACGTTTTTTTTCTTCTTCTTTCTTTCTTTCTTCTTTTGTTTCAACTTTGATATGATATAAGTACTTCGTTTTTCTCTTTTTTTTGCCTCCAAGTGTCAAACTTATAGTTTTTTTTCTTTCCTCTACTTTCTTGGCTGCTACGAGAAGACAAGAAAAAGGACGGTTCATTTTTTTTATGTGATTTCTGTTAAAAAGAAGAAGACACAAGGACGACAGAACAACCGATCGAGTCCAACTTCTCAAACTCAACCGAACGAGTGAAACACGTTACAACCGAACGAGTGAAACACGTTACAACCGAACGAGTGAAACACGTTAGCACCGAACGAGTGAAACACGTTAGCACCGAACGAGTGTAAACGTTCGAACCGAACGAGTGGAAAACTTGTACAACCGAACGAGTACCATTCCAAAGATCACCGAATGAGTGCATTCTCTTTTGGACCGAACGAGCAAAATTTTTAAAGGACCGAACGAGTTCATTCACTTGAGAGCCGAACGAGTAAAAATCTCAAGGACCGAACGAGTAATTTTTTTTACTTGGACCGAACGAGTTTTTGTTTAGCTTGAACCGAACTACATCACACACAAGAACAAAATTTTTGATTCTCTT
>BQNB010052901.1:0-24332 GCA_026074375.1 Tanacetum coccineum | reverse complement strand
ACATTCCATAAAGCCTTTTTCTTTTCTTCTAGTCTCGATTCTAGTCTATGTTCTATTCCGTGTCGTGACAACTTAAATACTTCATCCGAAGTACTTTAAGCATGTTTAATTCGCAAAATGCAAATTAAAATGTCACTCCTCTTCGCAAAGTTTTTGTCAAAATCAAGTTTAAAAACCCTCACTGAGGGCGGCCCCATATAGGCGGCTCCCAATATATTTAGGACCGCCAGGATGATAAGGGACCGCCACCATAAAGACAGAAATAATAACACTTGAACAAAAATTTTCAAATCTGAAAAACAAACACTCCCTTTCTTGCTGCCATTGACGACCAAGAACACAAACCCACCAAATCTCAAAAATCAATCCTTAAAACTTCAATTGAAGATCAAATTAACATCAATAATCATTCCTAACATCTCAAAGATCATCAATTGTAAGTCATTTCACTTATTTTCTTTCGATTTAAGTCTAGGGTTCATGATGAACACCAAAAATTGAAATTGGGTATTTTCCATTTTTCTTTCAATTTTGTTCAATTAAAACCACTAGGATACAATGTATAACTAATATGATTCCCGTAGATATAGGATTTTCATACATTGATGAAGTTTGTCAAAAAATTATTTTTGAATCAAAACCCCAATTTCATCTTACAAATCACTCACGTTAGGAACACAATAAAATTGTTGTTATGCATTGTTAATCCAATTCAAAAACGTTTTTAAACACATGCATAATGATCTCATGAACAAATTTCGAGATACATAATTCATATGTATTTTTCAACTTGTTTGGTTGAGAAAAATCAAACTAAGGAGCGTTTGGGTTAACTCTTAGGATTTTATATTTAGGTCGAGTTAATCATTACTCCACATTTGTTGCATATAGGCACACACTAGGCACACACTCAAAACATGAAAACAAGTATACGTGATTAATATATGATCTTGTTACATTTACCTTAGGTGACAATGCCGATAGATAGAGACTTGATGAGTTGGCATACGGTGTCGCTTCGGATGGTCCATATCAAACCAACCCTCCTTCCATCGAGGACATCATTTCGTCTATTCGAATTGATCAAGAAGGACAAGTCCGTCGCATCCGTCATGAGGAAGAAATTGATGTTCTTGAATATCAAGTTCTAACTCGTGAAATTGAACCAACTTTGAAACCTTTGGAAGAAATTATTCGGGAAAATGTCTTCTGTCTGGGGGGTAATCGGGATCATGTTTCCGCATGTCTTTGTTTTATTCTTTATTGTGTTGTACACTCCAAAAAGTTCAATCTTGCCTACTACATGGCAAATTACAAAAGAGTGTCCAAAGGACCCAAACAATACAAACAAAATTTAATCAAAATACACTCCCTACCCAAATTCCATACTGGGAACTTAGGTTTTGCTGGAGCCAGCCAGATAGACATATAGATGCGCAGCCTAAAACCTTCAACCAGTCATACATTTACAAACCTACTCAGCTTATATCCACATTCATTCCAGGCCACTCAATAACCTCTCACTCAAATCAAAAATACATCATAACAGCCTCATGGGCTGTCACACAGTAACTTCAACATTTGGGCAATTCATCCAAAATCAAGATTCTCCACCTTCTTATAAAACAACTTTATCAAATGTAACCCCACATTCCGATACCAGGTAGAATAACGTACCCATCACTCTCTGTTCTATCATCTCATCTAAACCTTTCTGCAATCCTGCAAACTCATCCACAGCCTCCTTCTGAGCCGCCAGTAACTTATCCTTGATACTCGACTAAAGGATCATATTCATAGCTCTAACACTCTTAGGCTTTACTCTTTCCTTCCTACTTAGGGCATCAGCCACCACATTCGCCTTACCAGGATGGGTAGCGAATTTCACAATCATTATCACTAAACAACTCTATCCAGCAACGCTGTCGCATATTCAACTCTTTTTTACTGAAGATATGCTAAAGACTCTTATGATCCATATAGATGACACTCTTTGTCCCATACAGATAATGTCTCTAGATCTTAAGTGCAAACATAACCGCATAGTATAATTCTTCTCATGAATTTTCAACTGCCTAGACGCATAGGCTATCACCTTACCTCTTTGCATTAACACATAGCCTAGTCCTATCTCGGACGCATCACAATATACCACAAAGTCTTCCGGTCCATCAGGGAGAGCTAGAACAGGCGCATTACACAACTTATCCTTTAAGGTCTAAAATGCCAATTCTTGTTCCTCACCCCAATAGAAAGTCTTACTTTTCTGAATCAAGATAGTAAGAGACTTAGCTATCTTAGAAAAGTTCTCAATGAACCTACGGTATTACCCAGCCAATCTTAAGAACGAACGAACCTCAGTCAGATTTCTAGGGGCTTTCCAATTCTTAACAGCTTCAATCTTACTAGGGTCTACATAAATTCCATTACCATTTATCACATGCCCAAGAAACTACACTTCTCTTAGCCAGAAGTCACACTTAGAAAACTTAGCATACAATTTCTCCTTTTTGAGCAATTCCAAGACTAACCTTAAATGTTCTACATGCTCCTCTTGAGTCTTAGAGTAGATTAAGATATCGTCTATAAACACTATCACAAACTTATCAAGATACAGCCTACAAACTATATTCATCAAATCCATAAATATTGCTGGTGCATTAGTTAGACCAAAGGGCATTATAGTGAACTCGAAATGTTTGTAATAAGTTCTAAACGCAGTCTTTGGTATGTCATCCTCGTACACTCTTAGCTGATGGTATCCAGACCTAAGATCTATCTTCGAGAAAAACTACGACCCTTGCAGTTGGTCAAATAGATCATCAATTCTAGGAAGTGGATAACGATTATTAACAATCAACTTGTTTAATTCTCTATAATAAATGCACATCCTAAAAGAACCATCCTTTTTCTTAGCGAACAACATCGGCGCTCCCCAAGGCGACAAACTTTGCCGAATGAAACATTTGTCTTGGAGTTCCTTGAGTTGTCCTGAGAACTCCTCCAATTCAGAAGGTGCCAAACTATAAGGAGACTTTGCTACCGGCGTTGCTCTAGGGGTTAACTCAATCCGAAACCCAATTTCCCGAATAGGCGGTAATCCAGATAGATCATTTGGGAATACCTTAGGAAAATCTCTAACCACAACAATCTCTTCTTGTTTCTTATCACTAGCCTTAGCACTCATCAACAATCTTGCTTTCTCTTCCCGTCTCTCTCCCACTACTCTAAGCACCTTACCATCCGGTAGTGATATCCTCACTACCTTCTCATGGCAAATTATCTCAGCCTTATAATTAGACAACCAGTCCATACCTATAATCACATCAAAACTCCTATGTCCAAAAGGTATCAAGTCAATGTCAAATACATGACCCTTGATTTCCAGTTTGCAACCCTTAATAACCTTATCAATCTCTACTAGTTGCTCGCTAGCTATCTTAATCTCATATTTGAAACCTAATTCGCTGGGCTCTAAGCCTAACAGAGGTATGAAGTTAGTGGAAACAAAACTATAGTCGGCACCAGAGTCAAATAAGGTATTGGCAAAATGATTGTTCAAAGTAAACGTACATGTCACAATGTTCGGATCCTGGCGAGCTTCCTCTGCTCCCTACATGAATGCCTAACCTCTAGCCTGGTTCCCTTGGTTTCCACAACCCTGACCCCCGTTATTAGCAGCAACTTAATTTGGACGATTTTCTTTTGGTTCTTGTGCTCTATTCAATCTAGGGCAAGCTGACCTGACATGGTCGGTACTACCACACTCATAACATGCTCTAACAGTTAGGTTTCTAGCATTGACAGGATTCATATTCCTCGGCACACCTCTATAATCCTTTGCCAAATGACATGGGCGGTTACAGTTGAAGCATGTGTGACAAGGCCCTTCGGGTGCATGGTAGGAGTTGTAGGTGGTACACTTGGACCAAGTACCCGTCTTCTCTCTTCCAACAGGGTTTACTGTGATAGCAAAACATTCCCAGTCCTAGTCCCTTTTATCATCCCTTCCTCTATCCTTGCTAAGTTCCCCTAAATTTCTTTCATCTTTTCACAAACTTCATAATTATTCCATTCCTAACAGTCTCAGTCAGTGCACAGAAATCTGCACCGGAAACCGCCTTCTGTATAGTCTTTGATCCGTTGCTGCCAACCATCCCACGGATTTGTGAGACAAGGGCCATAAACATATCCTCTCATCAGCCTACTCTTTAGGAGTCACCAAATGAGGACTAACCCCCCCCCCGCCAACTCATGAAACCTATCAGTATACGCAGCATGGCCAGCCCTAACCATGATGTGATTCCACAACTCAGATTCTAACTTTTTCATCTCATGACTAGGACAAAACTCTTGTATCATCATAAACTTAAAGTTATTCCATGACATACTAACAGTAACTTCCCGGCTTAGCATGCAAATCTGAGAGTTCTACCACATTTAAAGCCTAAATACCCCACAAATGAACCAGCAGTGTATTTCACTTTTTGGTTAATACTACAACCACTCATATCATGCACAGACTCCATTTTCTTAATCCAACGAGTAAGAACTATAGCACCTCCCTTACCATCATATTCCTTAGGGTTACAAGCTGAAAACTCCTTATATGAATAACCTACCCGGTTTTCATTCACTATCACATTCCCAACGTTCTCCTGAACGTTCTTATTAACCACTATTACATTTTGATTTCCAACATTCTCTTGGTTACTAACCTGAGCCAACACAGCGGGTAAGAGGTTTTGTAATTGCTGGGCAATGATCGTTGAGAAGTTGGGTGCACCCCTATTGGATCCCTCTACATTCCCATTGACTCCCTCTACACCCTCATTAGCACCTAAACCCTGGTCATTTCCTTGACCATTCAATTCATCAACACGCTCATCATTACTTTCCCTAGGTCTTCTACCTCTTCCATTTCTACTTACTTGCGGTTTTACCCTTCCCCCTCCAAGTGATTTGCAAGTAGAGCCGGCCAGCACTTCGGGTCATCACCCTTGGTGACATTATCCACACGAGGGAGAACATAGGCAACGTTAGGTAAGTGGGAAGACTTGCACATATATATAGAATATCTTACTATATATACCGATATACACATAACACCACCCTACGGTGTCAACATCGATTTGTGTGAACAACATTACTAAGTATGAGTGAGTTGTGATACGCTTATAATTACGTTGCCCACACGACTTATATTCTGTCCCCTTGTCCGTCATTAGTCCAATATTGAGCCCACCCATTTGAGTGACTACATAATAAGGCACCAAACCATGATCACACCAAAGGCAACAACAAAAAAACGGGACACCACGCACATAGATCCTATACGTAACTAAACAACGGATCTTAGGTTATAGTCTAGGCCAAACCACCTAGTTCTCTATAAACTGGCTCTGATACCAATCTGTCACACCCCGACAATGGCGAAAACTTAGGAATACAACATAATGATCAATCATAACACAAGATAAAATAGAGAAAACTACATTGCATAAACTCCAAGTGCTATGAAGACCATCAACCTTGAACAAACTCAAGTGATGTCCCAATCGCAACTAAAATCCACAATCTTTTACAATTATTCATATGCCCGCATAGGGGACCATAATCCAAACTTAATCCAAAACATTCAAAACTAGAATCAAACAATAAGCAAGCAAGACTTCAAACGAAATTCCATATGGGATACTTCTAAGTCTGCTATAAATCACCAAACTACTCTTCTTTTACTTCACCTGAAAATGATACTCGAAAACGTCAACAATAATGTTGGTGAGCTCATAGGTTTGACCTTAAACCTAAAAGTTATGCCAATATTTTAACAATGGACAATAGTGCTATATGACAGTGAATTTATGCAAACAACCTTAGCATCACCGCTAATCAAAACCATATGTCACTTACGCACCTAAAGGGCCTACCAGCTGGAGCACTAAAATTAGGGCAGGACCACACATAAACCTGGGTAGGCGTACCCATCCGCTCCAATAATCACACAAATACTGGGTAGGCGTGCCCATCCAATCTAATAATATCATAAATACTGGTAGGTGTACCCATCCGATCCAAACAATCATACAACACATAATATTCACATAGCAGTCATAAGCACATAACTTGTCCCAAAAACAAAACCACATTTCGCACAGTTCAATTCAAAACATTTCAAAACACACTTGAGTATCATTTTCCCCAACGAAAAAACAGTAAAAAGTGGGGCTATGAGAACTCACCTCAAGCAAGTCTTTAGCTACCCAATCTCAATCACACAAGCAAATGCAACGACGCCCGCACACGACCTAGTCCAGTTAATGTCTCAATTTAATCATCCAATTCCAAAACAATCTTCACGTTTGATGCATAGAGTTTAGACGCGTTGTACAATTACCCAAAACAATTTAGTGGTGTGATGGTTGTAGACTTAACTCCATAATCATATCAATCTCATTCCTCGATAACACATATATACTATTTAGCATAAATAGATAAGTAATATAATAAATATTTATAATTATTAATTATAAATATATCTCGACAAGTCCATTCGGTACACCTTAGTCACTTCAAAATAATCATTATACGGTTGAAAATGAAACGCTTACTCATAATAAACACATTAGGGAAGTTTCGAGAAAAATTATATTTTTCGTCTTTTAGTGAAAATAAATAAAATAATTAAATATTATTAAAAAATCAAAAATCATGTTTTTAAGAAAATTTCTAAGTATAAACTTTTCACGAAATTTCGACATGACCCGTACGTTTATACAACGTTTTCCAAGGTTTCAAACCTTATTTTCAACAATTTTTCACAAATTCGACACTTTCGACAAAATTCCAAAATCTCAATCTTTAACACTTACCAACACTTTTCTTCCAAAATATCATTCAATATCACTTCGTAAATACATTTTCACTTTCAAAAGTCCGACAAAGATTTCATAACTACTAAATATTGCTTATTGGGCCTTAAGGCCCAACAAAGGTCCATTAGGACATTTATAAGTCCAAAATATAATCTATGTCCAAAACCAAGGTCCATTTATATATATAAGTATATACTTATATGTAAAAATAATCTGGACCACAATAAGCCCTCCCATTAAGTCGCGGCTCAAATAGACTTATTGGGCTGTGACTCCATAAACTCCAAAATACATATATTAAGCTTTAAAATAAGCTAATAAGCTACGTATCGTATTTGGTTACTACCATAAGCCTCAAAAATAATCCACAACATAAGCCATAACACAAAAATAATCAAAAATCACTTCCCTAGTGACTTTGACAAATGATGTGGCATATAAGCCCCAAATAAACCAAGAAATAGCTTAAAAATAAGCCTGAATAAGCTATACAAGCTACTATAAAAAATAAGCATTCTAGCATCATATATTATTCAACCATCACGACCACAACATCAAAACTACAAAATCCCTCTTTTTCCTTTTTACTATTCACGAACCAAACACCCCTTTAATCATCCGTTTCGTTTCCAAAAATTGATTTTTACAACGATCAACTTGTACAACTAACATCTATGCATCAAAATAAACCCAAAAGGACAAACGAAATTTAAATTTGAAAACTTACAAGAAAATCTTTAAATTTGTAGATTTTGACACGAACCGGACAACCCAAACGTTGTTTAAATGAATACCCAAACACTCTTATCAACCCGGAGTAACACGTTCTTGATCAAAGTTGGAAAACTATGGTGGTTTTGTGGTGGTTAGGTGGCGGACGAACCACAAGCACACACACTTGTGTGTGTTTTATTTTTTTGTAAATGAAATGAATATGATCAAAAGTTTCTAGTAAATGGAATATATGTGTACACACCTTGGGACAAGCTTGCTAAAAAAAGCCTCCTTGTCCCTTTGACTAACTTGACCGGCCATGGCATCCTATGGGTGTCGGGTCTTTCTTTTCGTGTCGAAATCGCTTAAAAGCTCGTAAAACTCAACCGTAAAATTTACCCCAAAGTTAATTAGCATTTTTATTCACTTTAAAAATACTTTTCCATTAACCTAGAGTATTCACACGACATATTTTCACTTTACAACCCTTCAAAAACTCAATTGGAACATTACCGGACGTGTCAGACTCGTTTTTTCTCGCATTTCTTAAAATTCAACAATGGTCAAAACACACCCGGAATATACATAAATCACAATAATACCTCACCAAAAGGGGATTATTAAACACAAATAACCATAATTCATCACATATCTCATAAAATCATCACCGGTCCAACAACGGTACAAAAACTGAATAAAACTAAACAAAAGTAAATAGTCAAAGGTCTATTTAATGAAATATTCATACACAAAAAGGGCAAAGGTACTTCACCCCTAACAAAGAATTTCGACCCCGAAATTCAACTACTAACATTACTAAACAAATGCGGGTACTTCAATTTCATCTGATCTTCACGTTCCCATGTGAATTCAGGACCACGTTTCGAATTCCACCGAACCTTGACGATGTCAATCCTACTACACTTCAACTTTTTAAACTCTCTTTCCAAAATTTCCACAGGCTCTTCCACAAAATTCAACTTAGCATCAACTCGAGTCTCGTCCAAAGGCCCTTTTAGTGTTGGATCAGCCAAACACTTCTTAGGGTTCGACACGTGGAACGTGTCATAAACACCATTCAATTCCTTAGGTAAATCTAATCGATAGGCCACAGGGCCTACTTTCTCAATAATCTCAAACGGTCCAACAAACCTAGGTGCTAACTTTTCTTTCTTCCCAAAGCGTACGACACCCTTTCAATGCGACACTTTGAGCAAGACATAGTCACCTACACTAAACTCTAGAGGCTTCATCCTCTTATCAGCATTGTTAACCATAAGATTTCACATAACAAAAGACATGATCCGGAGGTCGGGGAGGATTGAACAAATGTTTAGCCATATTATTTAGTGAGAGAAAGGAAAGATGTGTGTTTTCTAGAGAGAGAAACACACACACCTTATTACAAGTAAAATGATCCTCACCCCTCAATGGAAGTATGGAGGGAATATATAGCCCTCGAGACAACGATCTAACTTACTACACTTGACATTTCTTAGTCCCTACCTGCGAGTCCGGCAATGGTAAACTAATGTAATTCCGTATTAGCCGCATATTTTTAAGGCTAACATCTTCCCCCAATTATGTTGAGGCATAACGGAATACTTACAATGTTCCTAACAAGTACACAATACAAATTAATATAATGACATCCAAGGCGCTTCCAATGCTGAAGATGACTGTCCTGTCTTCTATCTTGATCCTTGTATTCCAGCTTGGAGTCTTCTGAGGCTTGAACTTAGTTTTGAAACCATTGTAAGTATGCATGAGTTAAGATTAACTCCCCCCCCCCAAATCATATGCATGTCTTGAAAAAGCATTCTTCATAGACTTCTTTTGGCAAGTTGTTCTGAATCACTTCCCCCAACCCACATCCGTCATAAGCAGATTACTGAAACTATGATGTAGCTTGAATATCTTCTAACATTGACATTTAAGTGAACAACGGAATTAGTAGACGAAACAGTCACCCACACCACTAATACTGCTACGATACTGTATCATGACATTCGGATCTTGGTGAATATTCCGTTCGGAGGGAACATGCAAGAGATCAGCAACAATTCTTTCTCACGCATGCAGAATACTATCACAAAACCATACTAAGTGACGTAGTATAAACAACTTCCCCCCCTAGAAGTTGACCTGATAACATCAAATATCAAAGTAAAGCACGTAATCCCCCATGGTATGGTTTCGAACTCACAGGAATATCATTGACGGTACGGCCATTCTCACATAACAAGAGACATGATCCGGAGGTCGGGGAGGATTGAATAAATGTTTAGCCATATTATTTAGTGAGAGAAAGGAAAGATGTGTGTTTTCTAGAGAGAGAAACACACACACCTTATTACAAGTAAAATGAATCCTCACCCCTCCATGGAAGTATGGAGGGGATATATATAGCCCGGGACACGATCTACTTACTACACTTGACATTTCTAGTCCCTGCGTGTCCGGCCAATGTAAACTAATGTAATTCCGTATTAGCCGACATATTTTAAGGCTAACAATCTTCCCCCAATATGTGGGCATACAAAATTACTTACAATATTCTAAACAATTACAAATACAACATAATGAAATGACATCTAATGTGCTTCTAATGCTGAAGATGACGTCTTTGTCTTTTAGTCTTTATACTTATACTCCAGCTTGGATCTTCTTTGTCTTGACTTGTTCTGGAACATTGTAGTATGCATGAGTTGGATTAACTTCCCCCCAATTCATGCAGCATGTCTTTAAAACTTTCCTTCATAGACTCCTTTTTGGCAAAGTTTCTGAATCAGCTTCCCCCAAACCAACATCCGTATCTTGAGCAGATTCTAAGACTTTGATGTAGCTTGAATGATCTTCTAACATTGACATTTAAAGTGCACAATGGAATTTTATAGAAGAAACAGTCAACCACACCATCTAATACTGCTTCTATATTGTATCATGACATTCGGATCTGGCGTGAATATCTGTTTAGGTGTGAACATGCAAGAGATCAGCAACAAATCTTCTCACGCTTGCAGAATACTTCACACACCATACTAAGCAGAAAGTAAATAAACTACTTCCCTCTGAAGTTTACTCTGATAACATGAAAGTATCAAGTACAACACGTATTCCCCCAGATGGATAATGAACTCTTCAGAAGCATCATTGACTGTACCCCATATAACACGAGGAATCTTTGTCATAAGCAACAATCTTGAAAAGTTATGAAAGACATTGAAGAACTTTGAAAGATTTTTGCTGAGACTGTGAAGTATCATTGACGTTCAGTAGCTTTAAATATCCCGTGAGAGTTGCTGATCACATCTCAACCTTATACTCTCTGGCTAACTTACCAACCTCGTATTCTGTCGGCTATTGCTGTGACCACTGGGTGAAGTAAACCTGATATACCAAACTTGAAAATGAAGTAACATTCCCCAAATTTGTTACTTAAGCTTGCACTGTTGTAGATTGAAGAACGGTGCAGAGGAAAGCCTCTAAGTACCATATACCCAACATCAAAAGTATAATTAGTACATCACCTCTTGAAATTATCCACATCGGCTTCTGCGTGTGACACTGAGTACTACAATGTAACTCCTTTAAGTGATAGTTATCTAGGTCTTCACCCAACCGCCCTATGACTGTCTGTAACTAGATAATTCAAGTCTCAATCATAACTGTATACGTTCAAGCAAGTCATCAATCGATAGAGGGGGTTTAAGGAAAAGGGGTAGAAAGTAGAAGGAAGTCTTGATGATGAAATAAGTAGACGCCTCCGTGAAACCCACTTCAAACTCAAATAAAAGTGATAAACCGAAAATATACTTCGTGTCACTTGAATTTGAAACCATAATCTTTAGCCGTTTTGGACGTTTAGTGAATCTTATTCGATCGATTTAGTGTTATTTATCATGTGTTGTGGTTGTGTTCGTGAATGTCGTTAAACTGGGACAAATGTTATTTTGAATGACCTTAACAGATCAACATTGTCTAGTCAAACTTGACGTGATAGCATTTTAGTGTTGTTAATTGATTGGTTTGAGACAAAACGCAGTGAAGAGCCTTAGGCAAAACGCAATCAAATCATGAGGCAAGAAACGCATAATGACCAATAAATGAAATGGACAGAGTCCTCCCCTAAGGCAAAACGCAATAAGGGGTCTTCAATTAGGCAAAACGCAATGGCAAATCGCAACATGTAAAATCAAGCAAAAACGCAGAGGCAAAATGCAATAACCACATCCCAAAAGTAATGCTTTACATCTTTGAAAAACTTTTTCTTTTGTTGAGTTGACATTCCTTTGATGAGAAAATTCCCCGCGTGGTAATTTGCTATATCGGCAAACCACGGAGTACTTTGGTTATCATGAGAAGTCACCGTATTCAATGTCTCAAGAGGAAAGGTTTCGTTAATCTCCTTAGGATCAAAAACATTCTCATACGGGTTTTCAAGACGTGAAAGGTGATCGGCTGCATAGTTTTCAGCCCCTTTGGTATCAATCACTTTTAAAATCGAATTCTTGGAGAAGTAAAACCCATCTAAGCAATCTTGCTTTGGCATCTTTCTTGTTAAAGAGGTATTTTAAGGCGAAATGGTCCGTGTAAACAACACTTTTATTCATGATAAGATATGATCGAAATTTCTCAAAAGCGTATACTACTGCAAGCATCTCTTTTTCCGTTGTTGTGTAATTTGTTTCTGCTTCGGTCATCGTTTTGCTCGCGTAATGAATTGGTCTAAAATGCTTCTCAATCCTTTGCCCTAGAACCGCACCTATTGCATAATCACTTGCATCGCACATGAGTTCAAAAGGTTGGTCCCAATTGGGGGCAATCAGAATTGGAGCTTCGGTTAATTTCTTTTTTAGAATCTGAAAGGCTTGAATGCATTCTTCTGAAAAGATAAACGGGGTATTCTTCTCAAGGAGGTGGGTCATGGGTTGAGAAATCTTTGAAAAATCTTTGATGAATCTACGGTAAAAACCAGCATGCCGGAGAAAACTTCGAATACCCTTGATAGTAGTTGGGTGAGGTAGCTTAGAGATCACATCAATCTTGGCTTTGTCGACTTCAATTCCTTTCTTCGAGATCTTATGTCCTAATACGATACCTTCTTTAACCATGAAATGGCTTTTTTCCCAATTTAGAGCTAAATTAGTGTCTTCACACCGTTTAAGCATTTTATCTAGATTGGTGAGGCACGTAGAAAAAGAATTTCCAAAAACCGAGAAATCATCCATGAAGACTTCCATTGTCTTTTCAATCATGTCATGGAAAATTGCCATCATACACCTCTGAAACGTGCCTGGTGCATTGCATAAACCAAAAGGCATGCGGCGGTAAGCAAACGTTCCGTATGGGCAGGTGAATGTGGTCTTTTCTTGGTCTTTTGGATCAATTAGAATTTGGAAATAACCTGAGAAACCGTCGAGGAAACAATAGAATTCATTTCCTGCGAGTCTCTCAAGCATTTGATCCATGAACGGCAAAGGGAAATGGTCTTTTCTTGTAGCTTCGTTCAATTTGCGATAATCTATGCATACTCTCCATCCCGTTACAAGTCTTGTTGGCACTAATTCGTTTTCATCATTGGTTACTACGGTCATTCCTCCTTTCTTTGGTACACAGTGTACTGGGCTCACCCAAGGACTATCCGAGATTGGGTAGATCAATCCAGCGTCAAGAAGTTTTTCAACCTCTTTTTTAATGACATCATAAAATATTTGGATTAACCCTTCTCTGATGTTGGACCGCTGGTTCATAGTCATCTTCTATTAGAATACAAAATTCTGGGTTTATACCCTTAATGTTAGAGAGTTTCCAAGCAATTGCTTGCTTTCGGGATTTAAGAACCTTTATGAGAGCGGTCTTTTCATCATCGCTCAAATCTTTGGCAATTATAACAGGCAACTTGTTGTTATCTGCTAAAAATGCGTATTCGAGATGAGGAGGTAAGTCCTTAAGTTCAACTTCGGGAAGTTTATCTTTTGGTTCATAATAAGTAGCATATTCGAGTGAAGACTTTTTTGGTTCAACAACTTTAAGGTCTTTTTGAATTCCGGGTGAGTAATCTCCTTGGTTTGGTAGAGGTAATGGATCACTATTGAGAAATGCTTCGAGAATTAAAATATCACCCTCCGGATCATAGTATGTAGCATCAATTTCCGTTTAAATAGGTTCGTCATCGATAGCTATGAAAGCATTGGCTTCTTCGAAAAGGAGAAAATCACTCTCCTCGAAAGGAGTGAGAGCCGGAGAAGAATTTGAAACAATCGGATCGTATCCTGGAGAAGGATTTCCATATGCAACTGAGTCGGAAAAATCTAAGACTTCTTGTGAGTATTCTTCACACGTGACATCAATGAGATCGACTTTCTTCAATGATTCGAAATTGTTGTACGAAATAGAAGGTGTATCACCACATTTAAGGGTTAAAGTCTGATCATCATTCCTAAGAATTATCTCTCCTTCATATACATCGATTAAAGCATGAGCTGTCCTAAGAAAAGGTCTCCCGAGTATCAACGGTACTCGAGGATCGGCTATGAAATCAAGAACAACAAAATCGGCCAGAAAGTAGAACTTTCCTACCTTGACAAAAACATTCTCGGCTACACCGGTTGGTTTGGAAATTGTTCGGTCGGCTAATTCTAACACCATTTTAGGAGATGAAATGGAAACAATCGGATCATAGTACGGAGAAGGATTGTTGTAAGCAACGGAATCGGAAAATCCAAGAACTTCTTGTGAATAAATTTCACACGTGACATCAATAAGATCAACTTTCTTCAATGATTCGAGATTGTTGTATGAAATAGAAGGCGTATCACCACATTTAAGGGTTAAAGATTGATCATCGTTTCTAAGGATTATCTCTCCTTCATACACATCAATTAAAGCATGAGCCGTCCTAAGAAAAGGTCTCCCGAGTATCAACGGTACTTGAGGATCGGCTATGAAATCAAGAACAACAAAATCGGCCAGAAAGTAGAACTTTCCTACCTTGACAAAAACATTCTCGGCTACACCGGTTGGTTTGGAAATTGTTCGGTCGGCTAATTCTAACACCATTTTAGTATCATTTAGGCCCGGGAGTCCAAGCTTTTTCCAAATGGAAAGAGGCATGAGATTAATGCTAGCACCCAAATCGGCTAGGGCTAAGCAATTATCAAACTCCGAAAAATCACATGGGATAAGAAATCGACCGGGGTCACCTAGCTTCTCCGGAAGCTTTTTGAGGACAACCGCACTACAATTTTCATTCAAAGGTGTCTTGGTTAACTCGATTAACTTGTCTTTGTTATTAAGCATCTTTTTGAACATCGGAGCAAATTTAGGCATATGAATGAGAGCATCCGCGAAACTTAGCTCAAAGTGAAGATTACGGAAAATTTCCATAAACTTAGAAGCTAGGATATCATCCTTTTCACGGATCTTTTCTTTTGCAAGTCTTGAAGGGTAAGGCAAACTAGTCTTGGTCTTTTGAGTAACGAGAGGCTCATTGATTGATTCTTTGTCTTTGTTTTGATCTTGGACCAAAGGAGGTTGGATGTCTTCGGTGCTAGGTAGCTCCGTATCCTTTGTCACCTCGGGTTCCTTTTCCACCACCGGCGGTGGAATTGGAGGTCCATCATATGAGGCACCACTTCGTGTGGTAATTGCCTTGGCTTCGTTCCTAGGGTTTGGAATGGTATTGCTTGGTAACGAACTTGAACTTGAAGCTTGGTTGGTATGATAGTTTTGCATAAAACTTAGCATCATGTTTTGAAAATCATCTTGCTTCTTTTGAGAATCGTTATAAACTCTTTGAAAATCATTTTGGTTTCTTTGAAAATTATCCAATTTCATTTGCAAATTATTCATGTTCGCATCATTAGCCTTAGCATAACTTTCAAAATCTGTTTTAGAAACACCTTGAATTTGTGAAACGGGAGGTAAAGCTTGATTAACCAAAGGTTGATTTGTTGGTGGTTGGTATGGTGGGGCTTGATAAACGGCTCCTTGATTGTTTTGACGGTTTTGGTTGAAACTGCCTCCATTCGAATTGAAATTGTTTCCTTGATATCGGCTTTGGTTTCCTTGGTTGTTTTGAACATTTGGTTGATTAAAACCGGGTGGTCTCATTTGATTTGCCAAATTAGGAGGATTTCTTTGAATAAAGTTGCCAACGGCGGCGGTTTGTTAGAATTGATGAATGTTATCATGAAAAACGGGAAATTCATTCCTTGTTAACGGACAATTGTTGAAATTATGGTTTGAACCACATGTAACACAAACTTCCTCGACTGCTTTGACGGTAGCAGGAGTCGTAACATTCTTTTCACTAATCATCTTTTCTAATCGGCTCATTCGAATATCCATTTTGTCTTCAAGAGAAGCGGCGAGTTGTTGAAATTCAAAAGAATTAGAAGGTGTAGAAGTAGAAAGAGGAGCATTCGTACTCACTCTTGGTTCAATTGCACGACTTCTTGAATAACGAACCTTGGATTTACTCTCAATAATGGCTAAACCATCACGAGGCATCTTATCTAGAAAATTTCCACCCGCGGCGGAATCTAAAGCATCTTGATCATTGGTATTCAAAGAATTGTAGAACGTATCAAGTTGATGTAATTCCGAGAAACCATGATGAGGACATTGACGAAGAAGTCCTTTGAAACGTTCCCATGCTTCGTTGAAAGTTTCATTCGGTTTTTGGTAGAAAGTGGTGATTTCATTTCGAAGGTAAGTTGTTTTCGAAGGTGGAAAGAATTGGTTTATGAATTTCGAGACAAGATCATCCCACGTTAGAATCGATCGAGGTGGTTCCTTATCTAGCCAAGTCCGGGCTTCACCTTCGAGAGAGAAAGGAAAAAGCAAAAGCTTAATCGTTGTATTCGGAACTTCGGGATGTCTAAACGTAGAAGTGACTTTGTTGAAAAATCGAAGATGATTATGAGGGTCTTGTTTACCCGTAAATTGATTACTTTGAACAAGATTAATCAAAGTTTGTTTAAGCTCAAAATTGTTTGCATTTATCGGTGGAACAACAATTGCATCTTCGTATCCCTCGATGGGAGCTTGTAGCATCTGAGCCATGGTACGATTGTCGGCCATTGGAAACTCGGGTTCCTCAACAATAACCGGTGTTATTTGTTGTTGTCGACGATTTCGATTACGAGCTTGAGAACGAGTGCGCATGCACTAAAAATAGAGAAAAGAAATTAAAAAGAAAACAAAAATTACACTAATTTTTTTTTGGATTTTTGAATTTTTTTTTAACAATCTATTTTAAACGGATACACGGAAGACAACTTAAACCAAATAATCGAATTACTTCACGGTAACTCTTAAAAATTGCTTCTTAAGATGAGCCGTACCTCGTAAATGACACAAATGGCAAGTTTTAAAATCTTTGGTTCGATTTGGGAACTTTTCAAGTTCACCGGAACTTATTTATGATAATACCTCGATTGAGAGTATTATATGTTGGTGTTCGTTTACCAACTTTGTGTATTTTATTTCTTTTTTTTAAGGAAAATTTTTTATATATATATATATATTTTTTTTTGATTTTTTTTATATGATAACTATACTAAAAAGAAAAAGAAAATATTTTTTACTTTTTATATTTTTTAATTTTTTGGATTTTTGAAATATTTAACAAAAATGAAACTTTCGAGGACGAAAGGATCTTCAAACCAAATTCAACAAACGTAAACGACGGAATCTTTAACACAAGTCCCCGGCAGCGGCGCCAAAAATTGATATAGTATTTCTATACACTAAAATAATATAAAATATATAATATTCCAAAAGAGCAATTAAGAACTTTCCCAAAGTCTCCCTTAAGAAAAATCCACTCTAAAAGATATATATATAATATAATATAATACGTATTAAACCGGGAAGTATGCTTTCCCGGGTCGTTTCCCCAACGACTTGTGAAATTGAAACCACGCCTTAGTTTGGATTATGATTTGAATGAGAGAAAAGATATTTTTGGTTATCTATGACTACTAAATAAAAGCAACAAATAAAACAAGCACACAAAAGCAATTAAACACTTAAAACAATTAACGGGAAACAAATAAAATGCGACGAATAAGCGAGTACACTAAAATTAACTCCTAAAAATGCAAACTAAATTTCTAAATCTCAATTAGAACAAAAGAAAATTTTGAGAAAAAGAAAAATATTTTTTTAATTATTTTTGAATTTATTATGAATTAAAAACTATTTTAATCTAATTAAATCCTAAAAAATAGCAAATTAAGTCCTAAAAATTGAGAAAAATGATTTTTAAACTTAGAAAAGTCTAAAATAACATAAAAACTCAAAAAACTATTTTTAACTATTTTTAAAATTAAAATCCTATTTTTAAAATTAAAAATAAAAGCTCAAAAATGAAAATTAAAATCTAAAAAGAGTGAAAATGATTTTTCTTAATGTAAAACTAAAGCTAATTTTTATAAAACTAAAAACTATTTTTTTGTAATTTTCTGAAACTTTTTCTATTTTTTATGAATTTTCGAAAATAAAAACTTAAGAAAAATGATTAAAAATAAAATACTTAATGAAAAATTATCAAAAAATCAGGAAAATTACTTTATGCTAGCAAGAACAAGTGAAAAATAAAACTAAGCCAACAGCTTATCAAACAAGCTCCTAAATAAGCCCTAAAGGCTACGGCTTATTTATAAGAAGGAAAAGAAAAATGTGTTTAAGTATTAAATGTGGGGAGAATAGATTGGATGAGCTATTGTAGCAAACTGGTTAACACGTATGGTATGTGTGTGGGAGGTCGTGGGTTCGAGGTCTGGCAACACACCCTTTTTGCTATTTTTTATTTTTTGAAAATTTTTGAAAACCAAAAGCTAAAAGCTAAAGAGGACAAGTTTTTAAGCTATTTTAATAAAGACAACATTAACTGAAAACCAATATTAAGCTCAAAAAGAGCTTATGAAAAAGCTGTTACAGAAAGAGGGGGTTTGAGCTTGTTTTTGCTTGTTGACACTTAAGAGCATGCACAAGCTTTAATATAAGCTCATTTTGAAAACCAAAAGAAGTTCTGAGAAGCTGATGATGTGCTTAAGCTAAAAATGACAAGAAAACTTAACTGAAAACTCTTTAAGCTATCTAAATTTTAAGCTAAACACTGAAAACTAAGGAGAAAACTCAAAAAACTTAAAATTAAGCAAAGCTCAAATGCTTAATAAGGTAAGACAGAAGCTAAGCCTTTGAGGACTTATCAAACAACATTTAAACTACTAAAATAGATCATAAAAATTATATTAAAAGCTGAAATTTAAAACTTAAAAGCTAAAACTATTACTACTACTGTTTTTGGCTTTTTTTGCTTTTTATGACTTTTTTAAACTAAATGTACCTAAGCAAATAAGTTTGAAAATGAAAATTAAGTCTTAAACTAAGTTAAGCTACATATAAACTAAAAGCCTACTAAATTTAAGACCTTAAATCCTACAACTACTAGCCTAAATTAAACCAACAAATAAGCAGTAGTAACTTTTGTTACTACTGCATATGCAAATGACAAAGAGGCAAGGATAAATGCAGGTTACTAAGAGAGTAACTTATGCACTTTACTTACTCAAATGGAGTATAAGAACTCAATTAAAGCACCACTTAAGTCTAGAAAGCCTTTGATCAAAATTCAACAATAAAAAAATAAGAGGAAAAACTCCCCTGGTGCATAATCACACTAATCCATCCTTAACTTCTTATGAAATGAAATCTAATCTCTAAAAATGCTTTTACTACTGATACTTAATGAAAATTGAACTAACTTAATTAAAGAGTATTAGTCACTTTGACATTTTGAGGTCAAAATGCCTTTTTCCAAACACTCCTTTAATGTTTTGACATATTTTATTTTGCTTATGAATCTATATTTTAATGAACAATTCCTAAATACCAGATATTAAGCAAACACTAACCATCCTATTGAACTTATTTCAACTCTCTTATAAGCTAGAAACACAAAATTAAGGATTATGCTTAAGAAATTTAGCTAATGACAGATTATGAAGAACAAATTTAAGAAAATTAAGTTCTAATGCATAGAATTTAAAAACAGATGTTAAAATGCAAGCAATAAGCACAATTAAACAGAGTTAAGCTCAAATAAGCATTTAGATAAGCAAACACATTAAGCAAATAAGCAACTAATGAATAACTAAGCTAATCTAAACTAGGAAATTAAAACAAGGAATTTAAATGAAAACTAACCAATTGCTTCAGCTTAACAGAAGCTTTAATTCAAATTATCAGCTACAAGCTCTAGCTTATCCAAATGGATAAGCTAGTATAAGTCCATGGGATTCCTTCCATGATTGAATCCCCTTCCACAAGTCCAAAATCCATAAGCTAGGTAATTAAGCTGGTTTTAAAGTTTAAGTAGATTATAGACTGAATTAAGCTCTATTATAAGCTTATAGACTTATAAGAGCTTTTGAGTAGCTTATGAGATAGTAGCTTAATATTTAAAGAAAAATGAGAGCTTATGAGTGAAGTTAAAACAAAGTTAAACTGAATTTCATTGATGAAAGCTTGATTACAATACTTAAAAGGAAATTACAAAAGCTGAAAGGGAATTACATAAGCTAAAAATGAAAATTAAGCTAAAACTAAAAGCTACTACTCCCTAGATGGTGTGTGTGTGTGATAGTGAGGGCTATTTATAGCCTGCTGATGAAGATTCTAGGCCTTGCCTTGCTTCCCAAGCTCCTTTCAATCATCACCATTCAATCTACTAATCATTGAAGAATGATTCTTAGCTGTTTGATCAAGTGGTAGTCACACGGATTGCCAAGCTGTCATTTCCCTTAGAATGTGACAAAGTATTTTTATTTTATCTTTCCTTTGTGCTGTTTTGTGAGTGCTTTAAGAGTAAAACCAAGTAATCCCTTGTGCTTTCTTCATAGCCACGTGGCTTGATGGCTTGAGTGAACCAATAAGGAGCCTTGATATGACTTAATTAACCCTGTCATTGTGTAAGTGAGCCCTTGAATTGTCTTCCGTACCCTTCAATTTTGATTTGCCCTATCGTTTTGACTGAGGGGTGAAAATGGGAAGACGATGAATAGTAACCCAATCTTTGGCGCCCTTTTTTAACTGAATTTGGGTAAATCAGGTGGAAGGTTTGGGGTATTTGCACTTTCAGTCCTTGTGGTTGATTATTTAAAGTTGTAGTGTAAAACAACTTTCAGAAATGGCAACTTAAGTCCATGTGGTTTAATAAAAGGTAAATGGGTTAGGGTATTAGGCTTTTGGTTATGGGCTTTGTATCCGGGTAGGGATTTTAATGGTTTAAGGCCCATTTAAGGTTTAAGGGACTATTTTTGTAATTTTTGGAACTTTAGGGACTTAAATGGTAATTTTAGGTTTTTGTCTTTTTATGGTTGACTTTGTTTGACCAGGGTTAGATTTCTTTGAAAGACTTTGACTTTGTCTGGCTTGGCTTTGAGTCTTTGGTTCTTTGTCGCTCTTCGTTTCTCGTGTCCGTGTTTGCCCGTTTTTGACTGTTTTCTTGTGATTTTTTTTGATATATCCGTACCTGCACACACAAAACACAAAAACAAGTATATCTTTGCCATTTTTAGTCTGTTTTGGGCTTAATTAGGCTATTTTAGGTATAAACGGATATGTATATTTCACATATATCAAAATTCCCCAAACTAAACGATTGCGTGTCCTCACGCAATATCACATGCCTTATAACCAAATACCTCGAAACTTCCCCAAACTAAACCTTTGAAAAGTAGAAAAGATTTTTGTTGAGAGAGCTAAGAGATCCACAAGTTATAAAACACCGTATTCCTATTTTTCGAAGCTTTTTTATTTTTATGATTTTCTTGATATTTCCTAACTACAACTTATTTGATGTTGGGACATAATGTATTGTTTTTTTTACCTCATGGGTAACTTTAAGGATCATAGAAAAAAAAGCACTTTAAGTGTTAAAAGATAACTTCATATTCGCCGCAATTTTTCACTTTTCCATACTATGCTTAAAAATAAGATCCCGCTAATTTACAGCTAAGATGCTAAGACTACTAATAATTACAACTTGTGAATTTTTCTTCCGACACATACATCATATTTTTAAGTGTTGTGTGTTTCATATTCATTTAAAACCATTTAATCCACAAATTTTTCTAATAGTTGAAATCCTACCAAGCTTTACATCATGGCCTTTTGGGCTAATTATTGTTAATCACTTAGTAAGATCACAACTCAAAGCAAACAAAAACCTACTTAGCTAAGACATCGTTGGTTCACTTGTCCCATAAATGACTTTCTTCTCTAGCGATCCCACCGTCATCGGTACAGTTGCTAAGGCTTTTGACCACCCCATCCGGAGTATAATAATCGAGGACGCATGAACTTCGATGAAATAAGCCTTGTAGACTTTTGCAAACGTTGGTTCAAAAGAATACCTTGGTTTTAGAGAAGGAAACTTTTACTATTTATTTTCTAACTTGCAACATTATTATTATTATTTACATTATTAGGCTAGGAACCGGTATCACTTTTCTTTCGACGACACATCGGCCACGCCTCCGACAAGAGCTCGTTGTGTACTTATTATCGTTAAACCCCAACCTAAATACACATCCTCCATCCTTTCTTTCGATGTCACATCGGTCGAGCGAACCGACAAATGCCCATGTACTTTATTGCGATGGAGTTTGTATATTAATTATTAACACTAAGGATTTATAACTTGTATCCTTTTTATTCACCAACTACATTTTTTTTAACTACATTTTTACTAATAACACATTATTTTTGCAAATAGAAAAATTTCGTTTTTAAAAAACCAAAATATAAGCTTGAACCAAAATTCTTATTTATAAATGATGTTGACTTCATCGATAAATGTTTTTCTTGAATATTTGTTGATGGATTTTTAAGAGTAAAACTCTTAATTTGTAAAAATTAAAGGTTTGGAACACGTATAATTTAATCATTTTAGAACTTTGGGGAAGAAAAACCAAAGTTATTCTTATAACTTTATGTTTTCCCAAATAAACTTGTTTAGCATCTATTCGTAATCAACACTATCATCTCTTATTCTTTGCAATTTAAAATCTCTAATAAAGAGATTCGCAAATACTTAGCCTATATAAAATCCAACTCGGCATATTTAAAATCTTCTTGAGATTAGCACAAGTCTTCATTTACTAATGATTTCAAGTCTAGCATGTTTAAAGTCTACATGAGACTAGCATAAACTATCATCATTAATTGTTAAGGGAGAAAGCTAGAACTCAACACGTTCGATCGGGTCAAAAATTACTTTCTATTCTCACCAACGGAAAACCTACATTCGTGTCTAAACATTATTTATTTATTTATTTTATTTATTTTATTTTTCCTACAAATAAGATCTTAAAAATTTAGAATTTTTGCTATTTTTGAGGGAAAACGGGTACGTGAGAACAAAACAATAAGCAGGTAACATCAAATCGATAGATTCCCTCCCCAAACTAAAACGAAACATTGTCCTCAATGTTTAAAGGCGGGTCTCTACGTAAATCTAAGCCATTTATGAATTATGCAAAGATAGACGTGAATCGATAAGATGAAAGGATATCGGATCTCCCCAAACTAATTTCAAACAAAGGATAGGAAGCTCGAGTGAAACGGGACATAACACCGAACACGAGAGGCTTCAAAAATTTGTTGGTTCAATCCTACAAAAATTACAACAAACAACAAACAACGGAAATCGGAAGAGTACAAGCCTCTTCACATCACAACACATTTTGTTAAAAAATAGAAAGAAGATAGAAAGGGATAGGCATGGGGTGAACTCCCACGAAGCGGCTTGTTTTTGTTCACCGAGTCGCAAGCTCGACTCGATCCCTGAATTCATTGGTCCTTAGGGAGAGCAAATGTGAAAGAGAAAAACTTCCTTAAAAAGGCCAACGGCTTTAAGAAATGAAATGTGACGATGCCGGGGTCAAAAATGAAATCTTCACTCCGAAAGGAGAGAAACAAAGGTGATTCTTCGGGGTAGGTGAAGTATGGAAGAAAAGTCCAAATGATAAATGTGAAGGAATTGACATCTTCAACATTTAGAGGTAACATCTTTTTGCTTGGGTAAAAATCTTCATTAAGCACAACATTCTTCATAACCAAATTGGGCTCAAAATTCAAACATTCATCTGGTGGTTCTGGCGGAGGTAGAAGAAAATACGATTCTTTGAAAACTAAAAGAGTCCCGGAGGAAATGTTCTCTTTTAAATTCTCCTCCAATGTTACAAGATTTTTATCATGAATGGCATGATAAACTAGTATACCCGGTTTGAAAACTTTGTCCTCGTTTCCGAGAAAATTCAAGGTAATACTAGCCGACAACTCCGCAGTGAAAGGCGAGTCGGAATCTAACAAAGGAGGTGGTAAAATACTTGATTCAGTGGAATCAAATGCAACGGCTAAGTCCTTTTTTAAATCCTTTGGTTTGGAAAAATGATCATTAAAATCAATTGGATTATCAAAAGTGATTCTTATTGGCATAACAATGGTAGCAATTGGTATTTGACTTGAAACTTTGTCATCTTTCATCTTAATATCATCAACTTCTTGAGGACGAGAAAGAGGTTTTGGTTTTTATGTAAGAACGTTGCCAAGAGACAAATTATCTTTTTCCTAATCGAATTTCGTGTCATTATTTTCCATACAAATCGGACCAACGAGAAAAACATTGACATTTTCCATGAATGATCCTTCTCTCCGGTGAGAGTA
>BQNB010052900.1:0-40269 GCA_026074375.1 Tanacetum coccineum | reverse complement strand
TTTAAAAACTGTGTTTTTTGAGTTTCCAGTTAAGATTTGAGAGAGTCTACTTCATGTTCAAGAGAATTAAAGTATCTTAAATCAGCAACCATTTCCTCTTTCAAACACAAGTGAAATTTTTCTAAATCAGCATTGATTTTTTAAATTTGGGGAAATTTTTTTCCTTCGATTGTATTTTGAATGAACGGATCTATATGACCAAATTATGTCCTTTTAGTGATTGTTTGTTTGCAAAGTTCCACTCCATCAAAAATCATGTCAACACTACTTTTAATTTTGAAAAGTTCTTTAAAGCTTTTACACTTTTGATCCCACGGAATGGATTCATCCATCTGTTTTTCTAACAAAGTTGTTTGTTTATTAAAAGACTCTTTTGAATTTCCATTTTTTACAGGTGTATGACTTATTTTTGACCTTTCTGAAAAATATCTCTGTTCGGGCGACTTTTCACGTTGTGGAATGAACAATTCATAAAGATTATTCAAGTTTTTATAATCAAAAGGTTTGATTAAATCACTTAATTTTGATCGACTTTCTTGGGCAAGACGAATCGTTTCACCAGATTTAGGAGCTAACATTAAAGCAAGATTATCATTATAGCAACCTATATCATACAGACGATGATTCACTCTTTGAACTTTCATGAGGAACTCAGGTTTAACAAAACTCGTTTTACAATTACGATTAAGCATATTCATTGTTTGAACTGATTGACCGGTTTTATATACAATATCATCCAAAACCTTGACTTTGTTTTCCAAAGTAATAACCTTTTCAATTTCTTTGTCTTCACGAGTTTTGTAAAACTTCTTTTGAGCCTTTTTTTCTTGTGACAATATAGAGATGGATTCTTGATGTGCAATAAGCTCCTTTTATATTTCCGAAATCGTTTGATTTAAATCATTTATCTTTCGAGTATATTCATTAAATGAATTTTCAGAAGACATTTTGTATGAGATTAGTGCCCCTCTAGCTTTTGCACAATCAATTTCCACCTTTGACGCATAATTCACATCTTGATACCTATCAAGTTGTTCATTCTTGAACTTATTTGTGAGACTAGAACATCAATTGATATTTCCTTTGACACTCATAGTTTTTACTTTGAAATTGGTTATTATAATATTCTAACTTTTGTTTTAGTTTTTAAAAACCACATTTCACCTTTTAAATTATCAACTAAAGTCTTGTTATGATGATACTAAAAATTTATACAGTTTTTTGCTGTCATCATTTCACAGTTTTAGTTATCAATTAAAGAAGCAAGCAAATCTCCTTCATTGGCAATATCATCAAACATACCTGTCAACCGATTTCTCCATTAGTACTCAAAAAACTAATGAAACAATAGTTGATGTTAGTAACACCTATGTTCCACTAGATTGTGTCCATAAATATATACAGGTTACACAAGATGTTCTTGGTCATTGCAAACATATTATATTATCATCAACATCATTTTTGTAAACCGTTTTGCAGCTGTTCAGTATCAAAATTGGTCCAGAATAGTAGCAGCATCTAGATAACCTCTGAATCTGTGCTATGAACATATAATGTAGCCTTCCAATTCCTGATCTTCAGTTTCATCATCGGGTGTCCAATCCTCTAATTAGCTTTTTACAACATTCTAACTGAAATCCAGCTTCCTCTTGCTACAACAGATAGCAACTTTTCCTTGTGTTAAGCTGCAACCTAGACGTTTTGTTTCTGACATTCCCTTGCTACATGCCCATATTCCTTGTAATTATAACACTGAATCCTAGACTGTTGCACCACCTGTGTTCCTACATTCTCCCTATCCCCAGCAACATTGACTGCCCTCCGATTATCCTACCCAGTGCCTTTGTTAATCCTTGGATTATTATCCTGATTTGCTCTACTAGTGTTTTGATTGAAGTTCTGAGGTTGTTGTTGAGGAATAGTAATTTTACTGAATGATAGAGAAATTAAAGCCATAGATTATCAATCTCCTTTTCCTTTGACAATGCATCATCTTTAGCAACCATTTCAGGTTCTTAATCATAAGTTGGTGGATGAGAGTTGATAATTGCTTTACCTCTATTTCCGGTAGCCACCTCCCCAGCCCCCCACCTCCCCCCCCCCAACTCGCACTTGTTGTGATTTAGTTGAGGAATTTTAAATGTAGTGATTTAGGCAAGGTTTTGAGGATGGTAACCTGGTTGTTTTGACAACAGTTCAATTGATTACCATTGCATGCTAGTCATCAGATCTATCTTATTAACTTCGTTCAGGTGTTGCATCAGGATGTGATAAAAGTTGTGATAGGAGATAGCTTCCAATTCTTACTCTACTTAAACAATTGTCACAAACCATTACCATATTGGTTGTAAATGAATTAAGGAACTGAACATACACTTGATGATTAGTACCTCACACTAAATTTTTGACAAGCACATTCATCAACTTGTAGAAAAATTTGCGATAATACGAATTCAAGTTATTTACCCATCTCGTATGTGAAATTTCCAAACTCCCAATATAAAATGGTTCAAGACTTGACCATTGAATTGATTCACCTTGTTTCAAGCTTATCAATAGCTTTCCCACATTTCCACATCATTCTGACAGCATCAACTGTGGAGTAGATTTCAAATCTATCCATGTGAGAATTATCTGAACAGCTTCAGCTTCAACATTTAGTTGGATCTCGTATGTCTTGTGAAACTTCTTGTAGTTCACTCAATACCCTTCAAATATGGTTTCTGACACTTCTGCAATTGGGAACAATCCTTCTCGGTCCATTGTAATTTGTAGAGGATGGATTTTTGGATACAAAAGTGGAAGAGTTCATTTATAGGTTGTGTCGATGTATCTCAGAATCTATATTAGTCCACCTGAATTTAATAACCAGGTGCTAACATTGGTGGACGGATATTTACCACCTTGCTTCCATAATGGCATGTGCAAGCATTCGAAGTTTGATGTATGCAAATTGGTAATGTATTTGACATTTTGATGTTGTGAATGGATATTCGATCTTAAGTTTTTTTGAAGTGATTGAGTGTGGTTTGTGTCATAAATTCAATTCATGGGATTTTACAAGTCTTGATTAAACTGAAAATTAAATGATCTTTCGCGGTAATTTACTAAATCAAGAATAACCCGTGAAAATTGATATTGGTTTAAGTCTTTGACAAGTAAAAGTGTATAAAACGCCTAATGGAAATGGTATAAATCGCTGATTTAGAGTCAATATACATCGCCGTACAGAGACGTATAAACTCGTGCCTACCAAAAATACGTATACAATCGCTGTACCAAAGACGTATAAAATCGCCGTAACCAGAGAACGTATAAATCACCGTAACCAAAAGACGTATAAATCGCCGGACCAAAGACGATATATTTTACCGTTTTCAAATGTATAAATCGCCGTCTTTCAATTGGTATAAAACGCCGAATTCAATTGGTATAAATTTCGCCAAAGATACAAAAACACGAATATAAAGCCGTCCTTCCAGCAGAAGAAACATTTTATTTAAATTATCCCAAAAACACGATAGAATCACTCAAAATACACACTTTTTTGACATTTTTGATTGATTTTTCTTGTACAAATTTCTATCCCTAAGCAAGTATGAAGCAAAAAAAACCAAAAACTTATGTTTATTAACACAAAAAGTTTCCAGATCAAGATTCTTAGAACACAAAACTTTTGAACCACAAAATACAAGAAAAGTGAAATCTTTTGAAGTTTTTCAAAGTTTTTCTTTTACATCATGCTTATACTAAGATAGATAAGCAATAAAGTACTGATCTTTATAGTTTTTGAACACACAAAAGATGAAGACCTTTTGTTAATGTTTAAACCAAACGAACCACAAAACAATCACCAAAAACTCCTTGGCTCTTGATACCACTTGTTATCCCAAATAACTAAGATCCAAACACACCAATAAGCACTACCAATAAGGCATAAGACACGAAATAAGCATAGAAAGAAAGAAAAGTAGAGAGGGAAACTAGAGAGAAAAACAAAGAGAGAAAGATTAGATTGGGAGGAAACACATACAAATGTAACCAACACCCTCTTCATGATGGTCCTATTTATACCTTTAGCCTACTAGATGGCGTATGGGATTTCTACTTGGGCCGGGCTTGACTTATCTTGGGCTTTGAGCCCGAAACACGGACACTATTAGCTTAAAGTCCAAGCCCGTTAATCCTGACTAGTCTATTACATAACAACACTAATTATGACAAAGACGACAAATAACATTCTTGTTTGACTTATATAAAAATAAGGCTAACATATATACATTGTCAATGGGGGAAAATGTTGTCGTCTTTTCTCCAATCCTGTCTCTGTCCAAAGCCCTCAAAGACCAATATCCTGGTTATAGAACCAACTATTGTCACATTTGAACTTTGGTGCTATTAATCATTTGGCTAAAAATGGTCTCGTACGAGGTCTTCCCAAATTGAAATTTGAAAAAGATCATCTGTGTTCGGCATGTGCAATGGGAAAATCAAGAAACAATCACATAAACCTAAATCTGAAGACTCATATAGAAAAATTATATCCTTAACACACATGGATCTTTGTGGTCCTATGGTGTGTTGAAAGAAGTAAAAGTGAAACAAGTACTATCCACATCATTGTGGATGATTACACTCAGTTCATAAGGGTAAAGTATTCTAGCATCAAAAGATATAACTAGCTTGAATCAGAATCATTTCTAAAAGATGAATACAAGTAGATTGAGAACTTTGTCAGGAACATCATACAGACAATAGTAACCGAGTTTGTCAATCAAACCTACATAGCGTTTATGAGAGTGTTGGATCTCTTAAGTAACAACCGGTTTCAGCAAACTACACACAAATGGGTGTCGTTGAAAGGCAAATCGTACTCTTTGTTGAAGCTGCTCGAACAATGTTAATCTACGCAAAAGCTCCTTTATTTCTATAGGCAGAGGCAGTCGCTACCGCATGTTACACCCAAAACTAAATCACATTATACAGCGCTGCCAATGGAAAAACTCCTATGATCTTCTTACATGACAAGAAAACCTGGGTCTATCTTCCCTTCATGACATATGGTGCAACTTTGCTATCCAAACAATGATAGTGAGTAATGGGCAACATCAAGCTAAAGCTGATATAGGCATTTTCATTGGATATGCACCCAAGAAGAAAGCTTACATATCTACAACCGACGTACCTACAAAATCATGAACAATCCATGTCGATTTGATGAGCTGACGTCATTGCTTTCTTGAAACAACTCCGGTTCAGACCCAGACTTTAATTATGGTAACTCCTGTAATAGCCAGATCAAGACACGTTCCAACCCTATTCCTCAACAACCTGTATTCCACCACCAAGAGATGCTTGGGATCGTTTGTTCCAAAAATATCTGTATCTCCAGTTCCAGTCGCTGCAACACCAAAAACTGTTGATTTAGCTGATTCACCTGTGTATGCGTCAATTGACCAAGATGCTCCATCAACAAGTATCCCATCATCATAAGAACAAGAACATTCTCTAATTATTTCTCAAGGTTTTGAAGAATCACCAAAAATGCCACATTTTCATGATGATCCTCTTTATGAATCTCTTCATAAAGACTCAACTTCTCAAGGATCGTCATCTAATGTGAGACTAACCCACACTCTATTCGAATCACTTGGTAAATGGACTTAGGATCATCCTATAGCAAATGTAATCAAAGATCCTTCTCGTTCTGTCTCCACCAGAAAGCAATCACAGACTGATGCCATGTGTGTGTTTATATGATGCCTTCTTAACTTCTGTAGTCCGAACGAAAGAACTTCAAATAATTCAATGAACCGATACCATCATCGATTGATTGCAAACAAGAAGAAAATCAAGAATTATAAAAGGCTACAAGATTTGGGAATTAGTGTTGTTCAAGATAAGTCCCGTTGATAAACTAAAATAGATAAAACAAGTAAAGACAGACGAACTAGCGGGGTACTAAAGAATAAAGGCAAGACTAGTGCTCAGGGGGTGGGTGGGGGTATATTCAGGAAAGAAAAGGGTATCAAATTCGAGGAATCAATGTTGATCGTGCAAGAATAGAAGGGCCATCCGTATCTCGTAGCAATTTATGCCAACAAGAAGTAGACGATTTTTGCAAATAATGAAAAAATAGCTTTCTAAAATGGTCGAGCATAAGAGGAGGTCTACGTTTCTCACCAGAAGGTTTTTGTGGATTAGTAACCCATCGCAAGTGTATAAGCTTAAAAGGCTCTCTACAGTCTCATACAAGCACCACGTATTTTATTTGCCCATGGTACGACAAGCTGTCAGTTTTTCTCATTTTACAACATTTCTCAAGTGCAGTAGATCCTACACTCATCACACGGAAAGCAGGAAAAGACTTATAAGCTAGTAAAAATTTATGTTTGATGATATAAAATTTACATCAACTAATACTACTAAGTGAATGAGTTTGCTAACCTGGTGACCACTAGTTCAAGATTTCGTATGATGGGCAGATGTCCTTCTTTAGGATTACAAATTTTCTCAAAGACTTTATATGATCTAAGGCATCCTTTCTAAACCAGTCAAAATATGCATCTGAAATATTAAATAATATGGTAGCTAACTATTTGATTCTGTAGACACACTATGGAGAGAAAAGAGTAAACTAGAATGAAGATCTTACAGGGGACACCAGTTTATCTACACTACCGTGGCATGAATTGGAATCCCTCATGTATCTGACATCCTAGTAGACCAACCTTAATTTATCAGTCTGCTTAAGTTCCCTATCAGGAAAAGCCCTACCGAACCAGCACTTAAATGCGTACAAACGGTCTTTTCGATACCTAAAGGAACATTTAACATTGGTCTCTGGTAACTCTAAGGATTACCGTAAGTCTCTAACACATATGCAGATTCAAATCACTCGGGGTTCAGGACACTAGACGCAATACATCAGGAAGCGCTTAATTCTTAGGTGATAAACGTTAACTGGTCTTCCCAAGAAGCAAAATAGCACTGGCAAATCTTCGAGTACAGAGGCGAAATATATTGCCTTATCTGGGTGTTGTGCTCAAATCCTATGAATGCGTTCACTGCTAACAGAATATGGTTTTCAATTCAATAAGATTCCTGTGTACTGCGACAACATAAGTGCAATTGCTCTATGCTGCAACAACGTTCAACATTCAAGAGGCAAGCACATTGATTGTACGCTACATTTATAAAGGATCAGTGAGAATGGAAATGTGGAACACTACATTTGTTTGGTACGGAATATCAACTGCTGCCAAATATACCAAACCCATCCAAGAGAAAGATTCAACCTTCTTGATCGAAAATGCTCGTGATGAGAACCATGTCCCGGATACGCAAAACATCTGACAAAGGAAAGAGGACGAGTAAATGTGGTAACTTCGCTGTATAATCCTGCATCTTATGCAACATAAAAAACATAAAAACTCAAAAATAATTTTCTTTTTATATAAATTTTTCAAAAAAAAAATTAAAAATTAAAAATTAGAAAAATATAAAAATATGTATCTCTGGCAAGTCTTCTAAAAATCGATAACATTTACGGCCTTAGAAATGTCTTTATAATTAAACTATGGCTGTAAATGAAGTTCGAGCAAAGTATAAAGTTTATAACATGCCAAAAATGACTTTTTGCTATTATATTCCGATAGCAACCCGTCATCAACTAAAGGCAAGTATTTCAAAAAGAAAAGCTTGACCTAACAATGGTAATTTTATTTCTCGGGCATGGTCTACGTTATGACACATAGCAAAGGCTCGTGATTATTGTGTGTTTCTTTGCAATCACAACCCGTGCTTCTTATATTCCATAAGTGTACGTGTCAGTGCGCTTATGTGTTAAAATAAGAGAAATATTATTTTCTATGGTGTTGTTTTCAAAAATAAAACATTTAAATCTGAAAGTCATCTGAAAATCATTTTCAAAGGCATTTGACCACTCAAACAACGACTACAACTCTTTTAATAGAAAACGGGTCATTGTTTGAAGGGGAGAAAATGTCAAATATCTTCATCATCGAATATAAAAAAAAAAAAAATCATTTTTGATAAAGTAAAAAAGTTTTAAACAATAACATTGTTAACAAATTAAAGGGGAGTTAATTAATGTTAGTCTTATGATAGCCATAATTGTTATGTGTCAAATTCCCGTAGGGGATTTAAATGCAAAATAAGTTTCTAAGAATTGTATTTAAAAATTAGGGACTAAATGTGCTAATTGTGAAACTATATTATGCCCGATGTACACCCGAAAATTTCCGTTCAATATTTTAGCCGTTACTGGTCGCTAATTTGAATTTTAACGTTTTGTTATAAACTTTTACGTTTAACCGGGAGTTTTTCTCGCTATTAATCTGAGCATCGAGCCGCTGGTATTGAACCGCGGACACCTAACGTTGTAGTATTTTATCAAAAGCCACGTTTTATATTTTAAGGTAGTTATTTAAACATTTCATAAATTTTCGGTAGATACCGTTTATTCGTTTCGTTACTTACATGAATCATGATTTACTTAAAATATGAGCATATGCATGGAGGACTTAGAAATTAAATCACACAAGGAAGACTAGCATCTTAAAATATTAGAAACCATTTGGTCCCCCCCCCCCTCCTTGCTTGTATACGTCCAAAAAAGACACCACATGTGAACCTAAGCATCCATTTTGTAATTCCAACAGATAAAAAGGACACGATAGACAACTCAGTGTTTTTGAGTCCTAGCTTGAATTTGATTGGGAGATCATTTTGGTCCCCTCTCTTTCTTTGTCTTATCCCACGCATCACACACATACACACTTTTAGTGTGTGAAGTAATCTTGCACATATATACCATATCACATCTTATAGTTTCATTCATATTTCACACACACTTAGCATTTGAGTTCTTTTTCCCTCTCTTGCTCTCCTACCCATGAAATACATCACAACATATATAAATCCATGAAAAATTTTCAACTTTGAACAAAAACCTTGAAGATTTGTTGAAGAGTATTTGATCATTAGAATCATCGGTATTTGTTAAATAACATTTAAGGTTGTTTTTAGTCTTGTTCATCTTCCCCCTCTAAAAACCTTCAATCTTGTATCTCAAATCTTTTGATAATTTTGTACTTCCATTAATCACTTGATGCATACTTACTATTGTAACATATATTGAAAAACAAAGATTTTAAAACTACATAAACCTTAAAAGGTTATGTCTATGGTTCGAAAATAATAACAATAAATATAAGGAAATCATAGTTTTGTGATCGTGGTTATTTTCATGTAATAAAAATGGGATATGTAAAGCCTATATTTTTTATTCGTCTTATGTTAAAAAGCTTTTAGAGGGGGGGGGAAGCAATTTTTAATATTTTGAACTTAATGGTCTTTATGATTTGGTTCTGTCCCAACGTTGAAAAAGAAAGGGGAAGGTGATGTTTATAGCTTATTTTGTTTTCGCCACCCCCTCATTAAGTATATAATGGCTTATTTTTTTAGCTATTTTAAAAGGACAAATAGTACGTTATTCGGCTTAATAATAAGCCCGAATATAGCTTATTGGGCTTTTAGCTGCGTCCCACAACCAAGGCCTAACACCACGAGTATTTTGACTTAGTTGTTCTGCATATAATTTGAGGCTTAATTATGGGCTTATTGATAACGTTTATTAATAAGTCGCGTGTTTATTATTTAATGTTTTGCTTATCAGAGCTATATGCGATTAAGTAAACTATATTTTTAGACTTAACGGGCAAGGCCCAACATAAAATACAATACACCAATGCTAAATGCTACGGTGTAACTTTATTGAATAAGTCATGGTACTTATTGTAATAGATGTACGATTAGACGTTTTTACTGTTTAACTTATTTTGAACTTTTGAGCTATACGAGTAATAAGATTAGGACATATTGGGCTTAAAATCCAATATAGGGTCCAAAGGTCTTTTGATTAATAATAAAAGTGTTTTTGATTATGTATAGTTTCGTAAATATTAAAAAGATGATTGAAATTAATTTGGAAAAAGTTTTTATTAAGACTAACACTTTGGAAAACGTGTAACACGAATGGTCATAGCCGAAATTTATTTATAAATTATAATACTATATTAAATACTGATAAGAAAACGCACATATAAAAGACTAGATATACGTGAATTTAATAAGAGTGTCCGAACAATATATATATATATATAAATATAAATAATATAATATATAGTATATATATAAAATACATTTTTACTTAGTACATATATATGCTATAGTAATAATAATAACATATTATTAATAATCGCCGATTAACATGACGAAAACATTATAATTACTATAGCGATCACAAACATTAATATATTGGAATAAATTAACAAAATACACTAGTAAATCCTTATGCATTATCTGAAATTCTACGCTACTCCGATATTAAACCAAACCTTCATTTCATTGGTTTTCTTTACGAACCGTCGTTCGTTATCGTGTGATTTTATTCTAGACTATTCTTCTTCGATACACCAATCAAGGTTAGTTTCAAAGCCCGACTTTTAATTGCTGAATAATAGTTTTATAATTTAGGGGTGAGAACCATTGCTTTGCTTTTAAAAACTGACACAATTACTATACTTAGAAATCCACTATTACTTGATGCCTAAGAAGCGTTTAGACCACTATAGCCCTTATTATCATGACCATTTAATCAACTTTAACGCACAGTCTGTGTTAAAGTGAGCACGAGTGTGAAAAAATAATATCAAAGTTTACTAAAAAACCCTATCCAGTAAAGAAGCACTTACAATTCCTGAGTTTTTCCAAGGACTAAACGATATATTGTCATGTCGAAACTAGTTAGGCCGGTCCTGTCGGACACCTGAAGGCGAAGCCTTTATAGCATAGAACATGCAATCTTTCATATTAGCTTCAGTGTCATTAGGGCTTAGTGCAACCGTAATGCCTCTTTAAGTAAAGTGTAACTCCTATAACTGTCGCCTACTATTGATAATCTTGTGTCCACATTAATTACGTCTTGAAAAACGTAAACGACGGAATCTTAAACACTAGTCCCCGGCAGCGGCGCCAAAAACTGATTGTGAGTTTTAATACACTTGTAAAATATACTATAATAATAATATTCCAAAGAGCAATTAAGAAAATTACCAAGTTACCCTTGATAAAATTCACTCTCAAAAATATATATAATATAATATATAATACGTATATTAAACCGGGTAAGAATGATCACCCGGGTCGTTTCCCCAACGACTTGTGCAATGGAAACCACGTTTAAGCTTGGATTATGATTTGAATGAGAAAATAGATTATTTAATGATCTATGACTACCAAATTAAAGTAACAATTAAAAATTAACAATTAAAAGCAATTAGACACTTAAAAAGATTAATCGGGAAACAAATAAAACGCTACAAATAAGCAAGTAAATCAAAATTAAGTCCTAAAAATGCAAATTAAATTTCTAAACCTAAAATAGGACAAAAGAAAATTTTAAGAAAAAGAAAAATATTTTTTTTTGATTAGTTTTGAATTTTTTAAGAATTAAAAACTATTTAAACTAAATTAAATCTAAAAAATAAAAAAAAATTACAAATAATTGAAATTATATTTTTCCTAGGATAAAACAAAGAAAAAAGAAAATTTTAGAAAAAGGAATCACTATTTTTGACTTTTTAGATTTTAAGATATGAATTTTCTAAAATTTAAACTAATTAAAAGCTTAAAAATAATAAAAATGCTAAAAATATAAACCCTAAAAATTTTATAAAATTATACAAAAGAGAAAATGAGAAAAGAATTTTTATAAAAATAAATCCCAAATTTTTTACTTATTTAATTAAAGTTTAATTAAACTAATTAAAAACTAAACCTAATTATTAATAAAAAATTTAAACTAACTAAAGACTTAACTGAGGACTAACAGTGTAAACAAACTAAACTTAAAAGTTTCAAAACCTACCCTGAGGGCTAACCCTGACTATACCAATGGTCCTTTTAAAGCTTAAAAAAAAGTTAGAATTAAAAGTGCTTACTATAAAAACTTATAAAAGCAAAGTTGTAGATTATTTTGTAGTGAACAACTTTAATAAAAGAACCTTGTGCTGAAAACCAAAAAAAAGCGACAAAAACATCATATCGAATAATCTGAAAAAGAAAGTGGGGGTTTGACCTTGCTTTTACTTAAAAGCTTGTAAAAAGCTCAATTTAAGCTCAATTTGAAAAGCAAAAGAAGTTCCAGGAAGCTTGTGTATGGTGCTAATCAATTTATAAAAGAAATTATGAGCTTAGAAACACTAGAAGACAACTGAAAATGATAATGAAATTAACAAATCAGTAAACAAGATAATAATCTTAAAAATTCAATATGCTCAAAATGCTCCAAAAGCTATTACAAGCTCACCTCAAGCTTTTGAAAACTACTTTACCTGAAAAATAGCCAAGTAAACAAATCATAAAAACTTAAGTTATAACAATGAAATTAAACTAAGAAATCTACTATAAACTAAGAACTGTTTTATGGTCTTTATAATGGACTTGTTTCAGTTGACTTTTAAGCTAAAATTTACCTAGGTATTTAAGCTAGAAAATGAAAGTTAAGCCCTAATCAAATACATTTAATCCTATCAAAAAGAAACAAAGACTAATCTATCTAAACCTACAAATGCTTGCTTAAAATAGTCAATAATAGACCGCTACGATACTCAAGCATATTCTGATTAATGTTAACAGTGTACTGATGCAATTGGCCAAAGGTAAAACCAAAAGTTGGCATGTACCCTTGGGTTTATAGCTGCATTAGACACACTCCAATTAGTTGCAAAAAACAAAGCAACTTAGATCAAAATTTTCACAAGCTTTTAAGGAATAGAAAAAGTGCCCCTTGTGCAACTTAAGATAATAAACTCAAAAATGGCTTAAAAATCTAAAGTAACTATCAAAACTTTTTAAAACTAAATCATAACTAAAAACTCAGCTTGTTCAAAAATAGAACGTACAAATTTCTTTGACTTTTAGTGGTCAATTAAGCTAAATCCAAACACTCCTTAATGTGAGACAGAATTATGAAATAGCTTATGATTAATGAAATCCAATTGACACAACCTAATTACCAGATAACTATGAGCTTAAAACAAGCTTAATAAACATGAATCAATAGTTGGATTAACTAAATTCTAAGAGTTAAAACTATTCTGACTATATTTTTGGATTTTTATAGAAATTGTATAAGACAGAAATTGAGAACAATTAACTAAGACTATAATCTAAAAAACAGATGTTAAAACTTAATCAGAGATCAAAATGAAGCACAAATAAGCCAAGATAAGCAACTAGATAAGCATATATGATAATGAATTAACAGCTGACTTAAGTAAAAACCAAGACTCACTTTGACTATTTGAGGTCAAAGTGAGTTATGCCAAACACTCCTTTATACACTTGACAGTTTTTGAAAAAAGCTTATGAAATGAAATCTATTGAACAATTTATCACTACCAGATATTTAATAGTTAACAATAAGCATAATAAACATGAATTAACAACTGATCCTTTTAAGCATAGGTAAATAAGTTTTAAAGCTGATTTTAAGTGTTTGAGTAAGATTAAGCTAAGTTGAGCTCTATTTCAGCTTAGAGACTGAAAGAGCTTATAATGAGCTTATGAAAGCTTATTGAGACAGATTTGAGCTATTGAGTAAAAGAGATTAAGAAAAGGCAAACATTGAATTTTATTAACTAAAAAAAACTTTGATTACATTAGATAAAAGGCAATTACAACTGATTTAAAAAAAATTACAATAAGCTACAATCTAAGGCTACACTAGGTGAAAAAGCTAGAAAAAAGAAGATATGTGTGTGTGTGAGCTAAGGTCCTATTTATACCACTTGAGGAAGCTTCTAGGAGTAGGAGTCTGTTAGATGCTCCTCTCTTCTTATCCCTTGATCAACTCTAATCATTTGCTAAGGATTATTAGCCGTTGGATCATAAAATGACCTCACACAGATTGTCAAGCTGGCAATCCGTTTGAGGCTCACTTGTGCTTCTTTACTGAGTGTTTTAGCATAAAAACCTACTTAAACTTGTGCTTTCTCCATTACTGACGTGGCTTTGATGCTTTGGTGAGATACTTAGAGCCATGATTTGACATAATTGACCTTGCCCTTAGTAGATGAGCTTTTGAATTGACCAATGCACCCCTTGATTTGGATTTGCCCTATGTTTTACCCATGGTAACTAGCGAAGGAGATGATGAATAGTACCACAACCTTGGCGCCATTTTTAACTGTAAAAGGGTAATTCAGTTGTAACTTTGGCCTATTGACAAATTTAGCCCCTCTTATTTGTTATCCCATTTCTAGTGTAAAACTTTTTTTGAGAAATTGCAAGATTAGTCCCTGTGGTTTTAACAAAAGAGAAGTGGACTAGGTAATTGGGCTTTTGGATTGGGCTTTTGGTTTAAAGGGTATCCGGGTAAGGTTATTTAGGGTTTTTAGGCCCATTAAGGGTTTAGGGCTTTTGGATCCGGGTGTGGCCCATTTAGGCTTAGGGACCATTTATGTCACTTTTGGAAAGTTGAGGGCCTTAAATGGAATATTTTGGGTTTTGTCTTTTGTGGTTGACTTCTGTTGACCAAGATTGACTAGAGTTGACTGAAGATTTGACTTTTTCTAGCTTTGGCTTCCGGCTTTTGTTCACTCTTCCGTTCTCGTGTCCATGTTTGCCCATTTTTTCTGCACACACAGAACACAAATACAAGCATATTTTTGCCATTTTTGGTCTGTTTTGGGTTTATTTAGGCTATTTTAAGCATAAATGGATATGTGTATTTTACACTTATCAGTGCTTAGCATGGATGTGTTGGTTTTTTCCCAAAAAAAAAAAAATACCGTTGTTGAAACTTATTTAACTCTTTGCATTTTAATGATTTTATTTTTAAATTTACTCATGTAAAAAAATTATTAATATTATGGACTTTATGCAAGGTGTTTATTTTTCAAACGTACCCTTAATAAGGTTGTTCGTTATGCTTTGTCCTTGAGTATTCATTGGACGTACGCCCGGAACTAATCGGAGAGACTATTTGGATATGACTGATGGTCTCAAGAGCCAAGGTTTTAGAGAACCAGGTTAGTATTTAAAACTAGGTCTAGTCTATAAACCACTTATGTGATCTACGTGATTATCTGTGCTTAGTGATTTTTACATATATGTAATATGTATATGTACTATGTAATTAAATACTAAGTATAACTAATATTACTATAATTATATTGCATTCTTTTCGCGGTACTTCATCCGATGGTTTATTCATTCACTCATTCATCTATGCATTCATTTACCCATTCATTCATTTGTTCATTTACCCATTTGATCATTCTTTTCCGCATCATGCGTGGTTGATATAAAGGATATTTATATAAACTTTTGCTTGTGGGCAAAAAGGGTGGGTTTTTTTCATGGCTATCTCTGTTATTTCAGTTTCATTAAATTCGCCTGAGGAGAGTGTGGGGACATCTACTGGATGAGTTATCTTGTTTGGTACTATCTCTACCACCACCCCTGATACTAAACTTTTCGTGATTCCACCTACTACCCATATTGATACCACATCGATACCTATTGTTTCACCCACTATGCCACCATCACCTGATTATACACCCGCATTACCTGATTATTCACCCGCATCTGATACGGAGTTTGATCTATCCGAGGATCCGTCATCAGATCATATACTACCACTACCAGCTACTTCACTATTTCTTTCATCGACCGATGATTCTTCAGACAGTGATATACCTGATACACCACCATCACCTACCTATGGTACACCATTCACTAAGACTACCCTTTCTACCAAGAGTTTACCTGTTGCATCTGGTGCACTTCGACGTCGAGTCATGGTTCTTGTACCTAGGCAGCCTATTCCTCATAGTTGACCATACCGCTACCATCTTAATGGGCCAGTACACATGATGACTGTGAGGAAGAGGGTTGGACCGTTACCTACTCATCGTCTTGCTGTGAGACATTCAATTGATTACTCTTCTTCAGATCATTTTTCTTTGGATGATTCTTTGAGGGATTCTTCATCGAGTTCATCATCCGAGACTTCTTTGGATTCTTCTGCGGATGCTTTATCTGATTCTGCATCAAGTCGTTCATCTTTTGATCATTCATTACCCACACCATCATTGGGTATGAGACCTAGTCATCATTTATGTTCATTGGTACCGAGTATTCATCGTTCATCTGCTGCTATTTCTGATATACCATCTCATGATTCTTCTTCTGCAAGCCCTTCTCGCAAGAGGAGTAGATCCCATGATGCATTTGTACCATTATCTTCACCTACCCTTAGAGCATTTCCTTATGCACGTGCTAACCTTTTACCATCACCTAAAAGGATTAGGAGTCTTGAGTTAGCTACGGATTTAGAGGGTTGTTCGGAGGATAGTTTTAAGCCATATGTACCTAGAGAGACTGGATTAGGAGTTAACTTTGTGGATGAGAGTTCTGAGCCATCTAGATTTAGAGGGACTTATTTAGAGATAGATGTTGATGTCATAAGGAGCAATGAGATTAACGAGTGTTTCGCTTATGCAGATGCTCTTAGAGATATAAGGGTTGATGCTAGAGTTGTAGTTGAGGCTATTGATCGAGAGGAGACTAAGACGGGTATGAGAGGCCTAGTTGAGGTTAGAGTGGATAGAGTTACTCACCCAGTGGTAGCTGATGATATCCCTAAGCCTGCTCAGGAGGGAGTTATAGAGGTCACGTATGAGACATTGGGAGATTTAGTTCAGAGGTTTCATGATCATACTGAGGAGATTCCGGTTCATCGTGTTCAGGTTATTGAGAGTATCTAGAGGGATCAGGGACACAGGATGATAGCGATAGGAAAGCAGAGTGCTGATATGTTGGAGAGGATCAGAGAGCTGGAGCGGGATAATAGGAGACTTAGAGACTTGATGGATGTTGCGAGTCAGAGAGTTGCCCGGTCTCAGCGTAGAGAGTTGCGTGTTCAGAGGGAGATGAGACAGATTCGGCATTTTAGATTTTATGATTGTATGAGGATTACTAGGCTTGAGGCTTATGCCAGGAAGCATTTGGGCTACCGTTCTTAGATTATTCCTAGAGTATCTTAGTGTTAACCTATAACACCTAATAGTAGCTTGTTTAAAGGGATTTGTAAATCCTATATTTTGGAACCGTGTTGTAACCATTAGTATTGATGATATAAAATCTAATGTTACCATTCTATGTCTGATATTCTTAACTTAATGATATTTTCTTTTGCTTATTTCATATTGCATTATTACTAAATCGTGGCATTATCATGAAGTTATTATGATTTTGTATTTCCGTATAATAATACTTGTTATTTTATTTGAACCTTGTTAACCACCTCGTATCACCATGGAGTTTCATCATGTTGTGTATTGTTATGATGTAAGACAATGCCTAACACTTGATCTAGAGCATCAAGGACACGTAAAGGACTTAACGAGCAAATTGATCGTCAAATGGCAGGAGCGTTAGGAGCACGTACCACTGCCAGGAACCTTGAACCCCTTATGAGAGACGAGGGTGGTCAAGAGGAAGTAAATGGAAATGGAGGAAATAGAAATGGAGGAAATGGAAATTGAGGGAACAGAAATGGAGGAAACAGAAATGGCAATGGGAACGGAGGAGGAAATGGCTATAACTTCGGAGGATTTGTGCTTGCTTGAGAGTGCACATATCAAGACTTCTGGAAGTGCCAACCACTTAGCTTTAATGGGACAGAAGGAGTTGTTAGGTTAGATCATTGGTTCAAGAAGATGGAAACGATATCCCACATTAGCAACTGTCAGAGAGGTACCAAGTGAAGTATGCTTCGTGCACGCTTCTAAACAGTGCATTGACATAGTGGAACTCCCATAAGAGGAAAATTGGAATTGAGGCCGCCTATGCCATAAGTTGGGCAAAACTTATGAAGTTGATGACAGAAGTGTACTGTCCAAGGAACAAAGTCCAGAAGATGGAGACCGAGTTGTGAAACTTGGCTGTGAAAGGAAATGACTTGACGCTTATACCAGAAGATTTCAGGAGCTGGTATTGTTGTGTACTAGAATGGTCCCAAATGAGGAGGACAAAGTTGAGAGATTCGTTGGAGGTTTTCCTGACAATATTCAGGGAAATGTAATCACTGCTGAACCCACTAAACTTCAAGATGCAATTCGTATTGCCAACAACTTAATGGATCAAAAGCTGAAAGGATATGCTAGAAGTGCTGAAAACAAGAGAAGGTTGGATAACAACCCGAGAGACAATCAGGGGCAACAACCAGTTTTCAAGCGATAAAATGTTGGAGGACAAAATGTGGCAAGAGCTTACATGGCTAGGAACAATAAGAAAAAGAGGTATGTTGGATCTCTTCCCTACTGCAACAAGTGCAAGTTGCACCATGCAGGGTCGTGTACTATGAGATGTGGAAACTATAAGAGAGTCGGTCATATAACTAGGGATTGTATGACTACAGTTACTCCAAACACTCAGAGACCCCCAGTTAGGAGTCAGTCGGGTATTGTTTGTTATGAGTGTGGAAAGCTAGGACATTTTTAAGAAAGATTGTCCTAAGTTGAGAAATCAGAACCATGGAAACAAGATTGGAAACTAGACTGGAAGTGATGAAGCTATGGCAAAGGCTTACGCTATTGGAGGAGGAGGAGCAAACCCTGATTCAAACGTTGTCACGGGTACGTTCCTTCTCAATAACTGTTATGCTTCTATGTTATTCAATTCGGGAGCCGATAGGAGTTTTGTGTCGTCTACCTTTAGTGCCTTGCTTGATGTTGCATCATCCACTTTAGACACTAGTTATGCCGTAAAACTTGTCGATGGAAGAATTTCAGAAACAAATGTTGTCCTTAGAGGTTGTACATTAGGGTTATTAGGTCATCCGTTCGACATAGATCTAATGCCCGTAGAACTTGGTAGTTTTGATGTCATCATCGGTATGGATTAGTTGGCGAAATACCAAGCGTTGATCGTTTTTGACGAGAAGGTTGTCCGTATCCCTTATGGAGATGAAGTATTGATAATTCGAGGTGACGATTATGACGGCATAAGTAAGTCAAAGCTGAACATCATATCGTGGTACAAAGACCCAGAAGTATATACAGAAGGGATGTAAGGTTTATCTAGCGCAAGTTACATCCAAGAAGACTAAGGACTAGTCAAAGGAGAAGCGGCTGAGGACGTGCCAATCATACGAGAATTTCCGGATGTCTTTCCAGAAGACTTGCCTGGACTACCGCCTGCTCAACAAGTTGAATTTCAAATTGACTTAGTCCCTAGTGCTGCACCTATAGCACGAGCGTCATACCAATTAGCACCAGCCGAACTACAAGAGTTATCCACTTAGTTGCAGGAACTTTCTGACAGAGGATTTACAAGACCCAGTTTCTCACCCTGGGGAGCTCCGGTCTTGTTTGTCAAAAAGAAAGATGGATATTTTCGGATGTGTATCAACTACCGTGAACTAAACAAACTTACTATGAAGAATCGATACCCACTTCCAAGAATCGACGACTTGTTTGATCAACTGCAAGGGTCAAGAGTCTACTCTAAGATCGACCTGAGATTTGGTTATCACCAACTCAGAGTTCGTGAGGAAGACATTCCCAAGACTGCATTTAGGACTCGCTATGGTCACTACGAGTTCCAAGTAATGCCGTTTGGTTTGACTAACGCACCGGCAGTATTCATGGATTTGATGAATCGGGTGTGCAAACCGTATCTGGATAGATTCGTGATTGTATTCATCGATGATATTTTGATCTATTCCAAGAGCAGAAAGGAGCATGAAGGGCACCTTAAGTTAATTCTGAGGTTACTTAAGAAGGAGGAGTTGTACGCCAAGTTTTCAAAGTGCGAATTTTGGCTGTCAAAGGTATAATTTCTTGGTCACGTGATTGATAGTGAAGGTATTCACGTTGATCCCGCTAAGATTGAGTCAATCAAGGATTGGGCGTCACCCAAGACATCAACCGAGATCCATCAATTTCTAGGTTTTGCTGGTTACTACCAATGATTTATCGAAGGTTTCTTGAAAATCGCTAGGCCTATGACGAAGTTGACTCAGAAAAGCATGAAGTTTGATTGGGGAGAAAAGGCAGAGGTTGCGTTTCAGTTGTTGAAACATAAATTGTGTAGTGCGCCGATTTTGGCTTTACCCGAATGAAGTGAGAACTTTGTGGTATATTGTGATGCTACGAATAAAGGGTTGGGTGCGGTTTTGATGCAAAAGAAGAAGGGCATAGCTTACGCATCCCGCTAGCTTAAGGTTCATGAGAAGAACTATACCACACACAACCTAGAGCTTGGTGCAGTAGTGTTTGCTTTGAAGATGTGGAGACACTATCTGTACGGTACAAAGTGCGTCATGTTTACTGATCACAAGAGTTTGCAACACATTCTCGATCAGAAGGAGCAGAACATAAGACAACGACGATGGTTAGAGTTGTTGAGCGAGGGCCTTAGTTATGACTATAGGGTTAAACCTTCCTAAGCAGATTTTGAGTGCCCAATCGCAAGCCAGGAAAGAAGAGAACTTCATCAACGAAGATTTGCATGGCATGATTAACAAGCTAGAACCTCGTACTGACGGAACGTTGTGTTTGAACAATCGAAGTTGGATTCCGTGTTTTGGTGACCTGAGAGATTTGATTATGCATGAGTCTCATAAGTCAAAGTATTCCATCCATCCTGGATTGGATAAGATGTACCAAGACCTTAAGAAGCTGTATTGGTGGCCCAAAATGAAAGCAAAAATTACCACCTATGTCAGTAAGTGTTTAACGTCTGCCAAGGTTAAGGTAGAATATCATAAGCCGTCCGGTTTGTTGGTTCAACTGGAAATCCTACAATGGAAATGGGAGAACATAACGATGGACTTTGTGACTAAATTGCCAAAGACGGCAACCGGTCAAGACACGATTTGGGTAATCGTTGATCGTCTCACTAAGTATGCTCATTTCTTGCCTATGCGAGAAGATGACACGTTAGAGAAGTTGACGAGACAGTACTTGAAGGAAGTAGTCTCAAGGCATGGAGTGCTAGTTTCGATCATCTCTAACCGTGATGGGAAATTCACTTAACATTTTTGGAAATCTCTTAATAAAGCATTAGGTACTCGATTGGATATGAGTACGGCTTACCATCCACAGACTGATGGTCAGAGTAAGAGAACTATTCAGACGTTGGAGGACATGTTACGTGCCTGTGTACTCGACTTTGGAAAAGGCTGGGATAAAAATTTACCGTTAGTGGAATTTTTGTATAACAACAGTTACCATACCAGCATTAAGGCTGCTCCATTTGAGGCGTTGTATGGGCGCAAGTGTCGATCACCTATTTGCTGGGCTGAAGTTGGAGATAGACAGCTCACTGGCCCAAAGATCATCCACGAGACGACTGAGAAGATCGTTCAAATCAAGAGCCGTATCCAAGCCGCCCGTGACCGTTAGAAGAGTTATGCCGACGTAAGACAGAAACCCATTGAGTTTCAAATAGGATATAAGGTCATGCTAAAAGTGTCACCATGGAAAGGGGTGATATGTTTTGGCAAACGGGGAAAGCTGAACCCTCGCTATATTGGACCTTTTAAGATCTTACCAAAGTAGGAACCGTCGCCTATCGTCTTGAACTCCCAGAGCAGTTGAGTAGAGTTCATAGTACGTTTCACGTCTCGAATTTTAAGAAATGCATGGCTGATAAACCTCTTGCTATACCGTTGGATGAAATCCAAATCGATGACAAACTCCACTTCATCGAAGAACCTGTCGAGATCATGGACCGTGAGGTCAAGCGTCTGAAGCAGAGTCGTATTTTGATTGTGAAAGTATGCTGGAACTCTAGGAGAGGTCTTGAGTTCACCTGGGAGCGTGAAGATCAAATACAAAAGAAGTACCCTCATCTTTTCCCAAATTCTGCACCCGTGGCAGATGCTACGTCGTAAGCTTTGAGGACAAAGCTCTTTTAACAGGGAAAGGACGTGACACCCCACAAATTTCCGTTCAATATTTTAGCCGTTACCGGTCGCTAATTTGAATTTTTAAAGTTTCGTTTAACATTTACGTTTAACCGGGAAGTTTTCCCTCTTTTATCTGAGAATCGTCGCCGGGAGTGAACCGGGACACCTAACGTTGTAGTATTTTGGCAATAGCCACGTTTTTATATTTTAAGGCAATATTTAAAATTTTATAATTTTTGGTGATACCGTTATTCGTTTCGTTACTTGCGTAAATCGTGATTTATTTAAAATATAAGCATATGCATGGAAGGCATGAAAATTAAATCAAACAAGAAGCACTATCATCCTAAAATAATGGAAACCATATTGGCCCCCCCCTCTTGTCTTGTTCATCCAAACCAACACCCCTTTATAAACTTTGGATGCCAATTTGAATTTCAAAATCAATAAGACAAATTCTAACTAGTATTTTGTCCTAGCTTAAATTTGATTGGGAGATCATTTTGGTCCCCTCTCCCCTCTTTGTCCTATCCCACGCAACACACACACACTACACACTTTTAGTGTGTGAAGCAATTGTCCATATATACCATGTTACATCTTATTATTTTCTCATTCATATCTCACACACATTTGATATTGAGTTTTCTCTCTTCTCTTTTGCTCTCTCTTGTTTGAACCATCTCACACACATACATAAACTCATAGTTTTTCATCTTTGATCAAAAACTCTTGAAGATTTGTTGAAGGTTTGATCATTTGTATCATTCGGGTATTAGTTAAACAACATTTAGGTCGTTTTATTCTTGTTCATCCTTCTAAAAACCTTTAAACTTTGTAAGTCTTCAAATCTATTAATAACTTGTACTTTCATAATCATCTTGATGCATACATACTAGTTGTACAACTTATTTTGTAAAAACAAGATTTTAAAACTACATAAACCTTAAAAGGTTATGCCTATGGTTTGAAACATATAACAAGAAATATAAGGAAAGTATAGTTTTGTGATCGTGGTTATTTTCGTGTAATCAAAATATATGTTATAGCTTATTTGTATTCTGCTTATGTTAATAGGCTTTTGGAAAGCTTATTTTAACCTTAATGGGCCTATGCTTGTGTTCGACCCAACTAAAAAAGAAAGAAGAAGTGTTTGTTTAGCTTATTTTGTTTCGGCTTATATTTATTAGCTTATTTTCTAGCTTATTTTGAAAGGACAAATGGTAAACTTATTTGGCTTAATAAGTAAGCCCGAATATGTTTTGCTTGGGCTTTTAGCCACGTCCCACATACAAGGCCAACATCACGAGCTTATTCTTGGGCTTATGTGGTTCGGACATATATTATGTGGCTTAATGTGAGCTATTGATAGTCTTATTTTTAGAAGTCGGTGTTTATTATTTAATGTTTTGCTTATCGGACTATATGGATAAGTAAAACTACATTTTTGGGACTTAACGGGTCAAGGCCCAACATAAATAAAATACACCAAGGCGTAAAGCTACAGTGTAGCTTATTGAATAAGTTTATTGATAGCTTATTTAATAGTGTACGACTTTGATGCTATACGTTTAACTTATTTTGAACGTTAGACGTTACGAATAATAAGATTAGGCTTATTGGGCCTAAAAGCCCAATAAGGGTCCAAATGGTCTTTTGATTAAATAATAAAAGGGTTTTAATGATGTATAGTTTGTAATTACAAAAAGTGGATTGAAAGTGATTTGAAAATGGTTTTTATTAAAGTCTACGACTTTGGAAAACGTGTAAACATAAACGGGTCATGCTGAAATTTTTGTAAATGATTATACTTAGTAAATATTAGAAAACGCACATGATAAAACTAGATATACAGGAATTTATTAAAGTGCCGAACAATATATATATATATATATATATATATATATATAATATATATTTGTACTTAGACGTATATATATATGTAATATTAATATATTACTAATTATTCGTTTTATTTACGAAAACATTTTAATTACTATACGATCACAAACATTAATTTTTAGAAATATATTAACAAAAGTACACTAGTAAATCCTTATGCATTATCCGCAATTCTACGCTACTTCGATATTAAACCAAACCTTTATTTCATAGGTTGTCTTTACGAACCATCATTCGTTATCGAGTGATTTAATTCTAGACTATTCTTCTTTGATTCACCAATCAAGGTGAGTTGATAGCCCCACTTTTAATTGTTTTGAATAATTATTTTATAACTTAGGGTGAGAAATATTGCTTGCTTTTAAAACTGGACATAAGTACTATACGTGAGAAATTCCCCGTTTACATATTGCCTAAGTAGCTTTGAGACCACTATTGCCCGACTTATCATGAACTGTTAATCACCTTTAACCGACTGGCTGGTTAAGTGAGCGCGAGTGAATAAATAGATCTATTAGGACTAATTATCCCTATCCGGGTAAGAAGCACTTACTAGTTTGAGTTTGCCAAAAACTAACGGATATATGTCATGTCAAAACTAGTTAGGTGGTCTTTGGTCGGACACTTCAAGGGTAAGCCTTATATAGCACTATACATGCTATCTTTCAGTATTAGCTTTAGTGTCATGAGCTTAGTGCAATGTAAATGCCTCTTTATGTGAAGTTGTATCTCCTATAACTGTCGCATACGTTTTGATAATCTTGTGGTCCATATTAATTATGTTTGAACTAAACCTATGAATTTACCAACTTTATATTGACGTTTTAAGCATGCTTTTCTCAGGAGCTTAGCATGGGTGTTGTTGCTTAACTTATATGAAGTCTATTTGCCCAGACCGGTTTACCAGAAATTTATCTATGTCTTCAAATACCGTTGTTGAACTTATTTAAGCTTTCGCATTTTAACCTTTGAATCTTTAAAATTTGATTAATGTAAAACTTATTAATATTTTGAATTTATGCAACGGTGTTTATTTTTCAAACGTACCCTTAGAGGTCGTTCTTTATGCTTTGTACTTGAGATATTCAATAACGTCACGCCCCCGGACACTAAATCGGACGGGACCCCATTTGGAGGTGTGACAGGTTGGTATCAAGAGAAAGGTTATAGAGAACCGGGTAGTATAAACTAGGTCTGGTCTATAACCAGTATGTGATCCTACGTGATTATATGTGCCTTACGTGATTTTACATATATGTAATATGTATATGTACTATGTAATTAAATATTAAGCATAATTAATATTACTATAATTATATTGCATTCTTTTCGCGGTACTTCATCCGATGGTTTATTCATTCACTCATACATTTATGCATTCATTCACCCATTCATTCATTCATTCATTCATTTACCCATTTGATCATTCTTGTCCGCATCATGCATGGTTGGTATAAAGGATATTTATATAAACTTTTTCTTGTGCTAGTCATGGCTATCTTTGTTATCTCAGTTTTATTAGATTCGTCTGAGGAGAGTGTAGGGATATCTAATGGATGAGTTATCTTGTTTGGTACTATCCCTGACACTACACCTTCTGTGATTCCACCTACTACACATATTGATACCACACTGATACCTATTGTTTCACTCACTATACCACCATCACCTGATTATACACCCGCATCAACTGAGTATTCACTCGCATCTGATACGGAGTTTGATCCATTCGAGGACCTATCATCAGATCATATACCGCCACTACCAACTACTTCACCATTCCTTTCATCGACCGATGATCCTTCAGACAGTGATATACCTGATACACCACCATTACCTACCCATGGTACACCATTCACTGAGACTACCCTTTCTACCCAGAGTACAACTGTAGCATCTGGTGCACTTCGACGTCGAGTCATGGTTCTTGCACCGGGACAGCTTATTCCTTATGGTCGACCGTACCGTTACCATCTTAATGGGCCGGTACACATGATGACTACAAGGAAGAGGGTTGGACCGTTACCTACTAATCGTCTTGCCGTGAGAGATTTAGTTGATTACACTTCTTCAGATCATTTTTATTTTAATGATTCTTTGAGGGATTCATCATCGAGTTCATCATCAAAGACTTCTTCGGATTCTTCTGCGGATGATTTTTCTAATTCTACATCTAGTCGTTCATCTTTTGATCATTCATTACCCACACCCTCATCGGGTATGAGACCTAGTCATCACTTATGTTCATTGGTACCGAGTATTCATCGTTCATCTGTTACTATTTTTGAGAGACCATCTCATGATTCTTCTTCTGCGAGCCTTTCTAGCAAGAGGAGTAGATCCCCTGATGCATCTGTATCATTATATTCACATACCCCTGAAGCATTATTTTATGCACGTGCTGACCTTTTACCATTACCTAAGAGGATTAGGAGTCCTGAGATAGCTACAAATTAGAGGGTTGTTTGGAGGATAGTTTTGAGCCATATGTACCTAGAGAGGCTGGATTGGGAGTTGACTTTGAGGATGAGAGTTTTGAGTCATCTAGGTATAGAAGCACTGATTTAGAGATGGATGTTGATGTCGTGAGGAGCGATGGGATTGATATTGACCCTGAGATTCATGTAGAGATTGACGAGTGTATCGCTTATGTGGATGCTCTTAGAGATAGAGGGATTGATGCTAGAGTTGTAGTTAAGGCTAATGATCGAGAGGAGATTGACACGGGTATGAAAGGTCCAGTTAAGGTTAGAGTGGATAGAGTTACTCACTAAGTGGTAGCTGATAATATCCCTGAGAATACTAAAGAGGGAGCTGTAGAGGTTACGCATGAGACATTAGGAGATTTAGTTCAGAGGTTTCATGATCACACGGAGGAGATTCTGGTTCATCGTGTTTAGGTTATTAAGAGTGTCTAGAGGGAACAAGGACACAGGATCGTAGCGACAGGACAACATAGTGCTGATATGTTGGAGAGGACCGAAGAGCTGGAGCGGGATAATATGAGACTTAGATATATGATGGATGTTGCGAGTCAGAGAGTTGCCCGGTCTCAGCGTAGGGAGTTGCGTGTTTAGAGGGAGATGAGACAGATTTGGCGTTTCAGATTTTATGATCGTATGAGGATTGCTAGGCTTGAGGCTTGTGCCAGGAGGCATTTGGGCTACCGTTCTTAGATCATTCTTTGAGTATCTTAGTGTTAACCTATAGCACCTAGTAGTAGCTAGTTATTAGGGATTTGTAAATCCTATATTTTGGAACCGTGTTGTAACCATTAGTATTGATGATATGAAATCTAATGTTACCATCCTATGTTCGATATTCTCGACTTAATGATATTTTCTATTGCTTGTTGCATATTGCATTATTACTAAATCATGGCATTATCATGAAGTTATTATGATTTTGTATTTCTGTATAATAATACTTGCTATTTTAATTGAACCCCGTTAACAATCTCGTATCACCACAGAATTTCATTGTGTTGTGTATTGTTATGTTGTAGGATAATGCCTAACACTCGATCCGGAGCATCAAGGACACGTGAAGGAATTAACGAGCAAATTGATCGCCAAATGACAGGAGCGTTAGGAGCTCGTACCACTGCCAGGAACCTTGAACCCCTTATGAGAGATGGGGGTGGTCAAGAGGAAGTAAATGGAAATGGAGGAAATGGAAATGGAAATGGTAATAGGAACGGAGGAGGAAATGGATATAACTTTAGAGGATTTGTGCCTGCTCGAGAGTGCATATATCAAGACTTCCTGAAGTGCTAGCCACTTAGCTTTAATAGGATAGAAGGAGTTGTTGGGTTAACTCGTTGGTTCGAGAAGATGGAAACGGTATTCCACATTAGCAACTGTCAAAGAAGTACCAAGTGAATTACGCTACGTGCACGCTTCTGAACAATGCATTGACATGGTGGAACTCCCATGAGAGAACAATTAGGATTGAGGCTGCCTATGCCATGAGTTAGGCAAAACTTATGAAGTTGATGATAGAAGTGTACTATCCAAGGAACGAGGTTCAGAACATGGATATCGAGTTGTGAAACTTAGTTGTGAAAGGAAATGACTTGACTGCTTACACCAGAAGATTTCAGGAATTGGTGTTGTTACGTACTAGAATGGTCTCAAATAAGGAGGACAAGGTTGAGAGATTCGTTGGAGGTTTGCCAGACAATATTTAGGGGAATGTAATCTCTGCTGAACCCACTAAACTTCAAGATGCAATTCGTATTGCCAATAACTTAATGGATCAAAAGCTGAAGGGATATGCTAGAAGTGCTGAAAATAAGAGAAGGTTGGAGAACAACCCGAGAGAAAATCAGGGGCAACAACCAGTTTTCAAGTGACAAAATGTTGGAGGCCAAAATGTGGCAAGAGCTTACACAGCTGGGAACAATGAGAAAAAGGGGTATGTTAGATCTCTTCCCTACTGCAACAAGTGTAATTTGCACCATGCAGGGCCGTGTACTGTGAGATATAGAAACTGTAAGAGAGTCGGTCATATAACTAGAGATTGTACGACTATAGTTACTCCAAACACTTAGAGAGCCCCAGTTGGGAATCACCCGGGTATTATTTGTTATGAATGTGGAAGGCCAGGACATTTTAGGAAAGATGATCTTAAGTTGAGAAATCAGAACCGTGGAAACAAGACTGGAAACAAGAATGGGAACAAGACTGGAAACCAGACTGGAGGATGGGCGGGGGAGAGGGGAGGAGTGTGCGGGGGAAAGTGGAGGGGGGGAAACTAGGCGGAAAGTGGAATGGGAGGGGAGGGGGGGATGGGGGGGGAGGGGGGAAGGAAGGCGGGCGGTGGAAGGAGGAGGGAGGAAGGGCGGGGAGGGGTTCCCCACCAAGGAAAGGATAAGGACAAGGAGGAGGGGGGAACACTACTCCAGCCCACAGGAAGGGGACGGGAACGGAGGGAGAGTCGCTAAACCTTAAGGGATTGGGGGGATGGGGGAAGGAGTTTCCCAGGAGGAATGGGTGGATGGAAGTTAGGGACGGAGGGGAGGACCTTACAACAGGGAAGCAGGGTGAAACAGGAAAGTGAAAGGAGAGTGAGGAAGGAGGAGGGTGGAAGGATGGTAAAAGGGAAAATGTGTGAATGTGTAGAAGGAGATGAGGCATGGGTAAAGACGGGGGAAGGGGAGGCGGAAGTGGGGGGCGTATGAGGGGAGAAGGGGGAGGGGTTCCCCAACCCGACACAGGGAAGGAAAGGGTGGGTTGGCTTTCCAGGAAATGGTAGGTGGGAAGGGAAGGGAGGAGGGCCAGGGGGGAGGGGGAAGGAGGGGAAGGGGAGGAGGGGGAGGGGGGGAAGGGAGGGGGGGGGTAGGAACGGAGGAGGATAGGTGGAAGGAACTAGGACGGAAAGGGACGCGGAAAGGAAGGGGGGAAGGGGGGAAGGAGGGGGATAGTAGGGGCCGGCACACCAAGGGGAAGGGAAGGGAGGTAGGGAAGGTACGTAGGGGCAGGGAAGGAGGAATCATCTAGGTAGAGGAGGAAAGAAGGGAGGAGGCTGGGAACAGGGGGGGGGAAGGGAGTAGAGGAGGGAGGGCCCAGGAGGAAGGGGGGCAGGAAGGAAAGGAGGGAAGGGAGGGATGGGAGGAAGGGAGGAAGAGGTAGGGGGGAGTGAGGGGGAAAGGAGGAAGGGGGGGGGAAAAGGGATTGGAAGGAAGGAAAAAGGAGGGGAAAGGGAGGTGGGGAAATGCCAGGAGGAGGAAGGGTAAGGGGGGACAGCAGGGCGGCCTATTGACCCACCACACCCCCCACACCATTACTTAGGGGAAGGGGGGAACTGGAGGAGGAGGAAGAGGAAATAGGGGAAAAAGGAAGGAGGAGGGGGGGTGAGGATTGGGGGTAGGATGTGGAGGGAGGGGAGGAAGGGAGGGGAAGGATAATGGTGGAACACCAGGGGAGGAACTGGGGGGAGAGCAGGGGGGAGTAGGAGGTAGGGAAGGGGAAAGCGGTACTGGAAAGGCGTGTTGGAAGGGGAGGGAGAAAATGGAGGGGGGAGGAGAGGAGGAGGGGGAACGGAGGAAGGGAGGAAAGGAGGGTGGAAGGAGGGGGAGGAGGGGGACGGAGGGTGTGGGAAGGATAGGAAAAGGGAATAGGGAAAAGGGGCACAGGGGGAGGAGAGGCAAGAGGGGGAAGGAAAAACACCGCACCCCTCTCAGGATGGTAGGACTTGCCTCAAAGGAGAAAGGGGAAGGATCTCTATCCCAGGAAAGTGAGGGCAGGACGGAGGGGGAAGGGGTAAAAGGAAGGGGGGGAGGGGGAGGATGGAGGTGGAAGGAGGGAGAGGTAGGGAGGGGAGGAAAGGGAGGAAGAGGGAGGAGGAAGGAAGGGGGACAGGGTGGAGGGAAAGGGCGGGGGGGGACGAGGGCGGGAAAGGAAGGAAGATGGAACGGAAGGGTAGAGGAAAGGGAGGTGGGGGAGGGCGGGGGGGAAGGAGGGAGGGGAGGTAGAGGGGGGAATGTGGGAGGAGGAAGGAGGTTAGGGGGGATGGAAGTGGGGGGTGGGGACACAGGGATCCCCCACACGCCACACAATGGAAGGGGGTTAGGGATGGAAAGGTAGTCCCTTAACCCCAGGAAAGGAAATGGAAAAGGGGGATAGTGGGACCGGAGGAACAGGTAGGAGACGGAACGGGGAGGGGGGGATTGGAAAAGGGGGGAAGGAAAGGAAGGGTGAAATGGGGAAGGGGAAGGAAGAGAAGAGAGGAGGTGACCCAGGGAGGGGAAGGGGGGGAAAGGGAGGGCAGGGTGGGGGAAGGAACGGAAAGAGGAAATGGAAATGGGGGTGGGAGGAAGGGGGGAAAAGGTAGGGAGGGGTGGGCGAGGGGAACGAAGAGGGATAGGGGGACAGAGGTGGGAGGAAGGAGGGAGGAGGAAACTTGACCAGGAGGGAAAGGAGGGGGAGGAAGACGGGAAGAAGGGGAGGAGGAGGAAATAGGGGAAAGGGAATGGGGGGCCACTTACAATCTCAGGAAACGGGCGGGGTAAGGGGGGCAAGGGGGGAGGGAGGGGGAAACCCCCTTAACGGGGGGGAAGGAGATGGAAGGAAAAGAGGATGGGGGGTCTCTGGGGAGGGGGAAGGGCGGGGGTAAGAGGGGAAGGAAGGGGCCATCCACCAGTAAGGAAAGGGGGTGGGAGAGAGGGGGAGAGGGTGAGGAGGGAGAGGGAGAGGAGAGGAAAGGATCACCAGGGAGAGGAAGGAAGGGAAGAGGAAGGCGGGGCGTTCCAGGCAGGAAAGGAAAGGGAAGGAAAGGAGTGAACTCCTGAAAGGAAAGGAGGAGGAGGGAGGGGGGAGGGAATGGGTGTGGAAGGAGAGAGGAGAGGGGGTTCAGTATGGAGGGGGGAAGGGACATCGGAGAGAAAGGATAGGAAGGGCTAGAAGCCCTCAGGAGGAGAGGGGGGGCGGCGGAACCAGGGAAAAGGGAAAGGGGGGGAGGAATGGGGGAGGAAGGAGGGGAAAGTCGGGAGAGAGGTAGGAAAGGAGGTGAATAGGGAGTCCAAGGAGACGGAGGGAGGGGGGGAAGGGGATGTGGGGGGAAAACGGGGAAGGGGAAAGGGAAGGGGGGGGGGAAGGTGGAGAGGGGGGAAGGAAGGAGGGGGGGAGGATGAGGAATAAAGGGGGGGAAACCCCTCAACGGAAGAGGGGGGGGGTAAAGGGGGGAAGGACCAGGGGAAAGGAAGGGGGGACGAGGAAAAGGCGGAAAGGGGAGGAGGAACTTCACCTTAACCAATGGGGAAAGAAAAGGACGGAGGGGGAAGGAAGGGAAGGGGGGGGAATGGCGAACAGGAAAAGGCGGGGAAGGAGGGGGAAGGGAGGGGGAGAGGCAGGGAAGGAGGAAATGGTCGAGGAGGAGGGGGTAGGGAGGAGGGGGATAAGGGGAGGAAAAGGGGAAATGGAGGGGGGGGACGCGGAAAAAAAAGGACAGGAAGGAAGGATTAGAGAGGGAGTGTCACTCAATATAAGCAATTCCAACTCAGGGGAGCGGGGTCTAGGGAGGGAGGAACCGGAAGGGGGGAGGAAAGGGGGCTTGGAATGGGGAAGGGGGTGAGAGGAAAAAGGGACGTGAAGGGAGGTGGTGGGGAAAGGAGGGGAATTAGGTGAGGAGGAAGGGCGGTAAAGGGGAAAGGGGAGCCAGGAAGGGGGAAAAGGGGAAATGGGGGAGAGGAAGGAGTAGGAGGAGGAAGAAAGGGGGGGGCGGACTGGAAGGAAAGGGGGAAAGGGGGGGGTAAGGAATGGAAGGGAAAGGGAAGGGGAAAGGAGGGGAACCAAGGAAGGAAGGGGAGGATAGGGAGGGTAAGAGAGGATGCCCAACACCCAACGAAAGGTAGGAACGGAGGGCTAGAGGGATAGGGGTGGAAGGGGGAGGAAGGAGGTGGGGATGTGAAGGAGGAAGGGGAAACGGGAAGGGCGGGAAGGGGAGGGAGGGGGCCAAGGGGGAGGAAGGAGGAAAAATAAAGGTGGTGGTGCACCAGGAGGAGGGAAAAGGACGGTCTGAATTGGGGAGGAGGGGAAGGGGTGGAGGGGGGGGAGGGGGAAGTGGGGAAGGCAAGGGAGGAAAGAAAGGGGGGAAGGGAAGAGGGGAGGTGGAGGGAAGAGGGGGAAGGTAATGGAAAGGATGGTAGGGGAGCTGGAAAAGGAAGGGGCATGGAGGGGGGCAAAGGGGGGAAGCAGGAGAGGGGAAGGGGAAGGGCAGTACAGAGGGGGAGGACGGAAAGAGGTGGAAGGGGGTATTTTGAAGGAGGGAGGGGAAAAGGAGGGGGGGAAGGAGGGGTATGGAAAAGAGAGGGGGAGGGGCAGGGGATAGGGAGAGGAAATGTGGAAGGAAAAGGATGGAGGGAAAGGAAGGGCACCGGGGTAGGAAAGGGGAGGGGGGAAATGAAGAAGGAGAAGTTGGAAATAGGAAGAAGGAAAAGGGGAAAGGAGGGAAATGGGAAGAGGGGTGGGAAATGGAAAGAGGGGACTTAGGGGGGCGGAGGAGGGGAGACTAGGGGGGGGGGAAAGGAAGAGAAAGGAAGGGGGGGAGGGAAATGGCTTAGAGGGAGGGAGAGGAAAGGAGGGGAAAGGAAAGGAAGGTAGATTGGAAGGAGGAGGGGGATGGGAATACAGAGGGGAGGAGCGGAATAGGCGGGGAGGGGGTAGGAGGGACATAGGGGCAGGTAGGGAAGGAGGGGGATACCCCCCAACTCACCATCACCATGCATGGTACCAGGAGGGGCACCAAACAGGGTTGGGCAGGAAGGAGGGGAAGGAATGGTTGCCAGGGGATAAAGGGGGAAGGGCGGGCGGAGGAAGGATAGGGAAGGAGGGGGTGGAGAGGAGGAAAAGGAAGGGGAAAGGAAGTGTAATAGGGGGAAATGGGAAATGGGAAACAGGGAGATTTGTAGGGAGGGGAAGGGAGGGGGAACACACGTACTAACTAGGGAGGAACGGAGGAGGAAGGTAGGGGGGATAGGAAGCTAGGGGGGGATGGCAGGGGGGGGGGGAAATTGAAACCGGGGAGGGAAAGGTGTGGTGTGGTCGGAGGGGAGGGGGGGGGGGGGGGGGAGGCGGAACTGTTAGGGTAGGTGGGGTCCGGAAGAGGAACTGGGAAGGAGGGGAGGGATGGGGGAATGGGGGGGGAAAGGAATGGGGAGGAAGTGGAGGAGGAGGGGGAACAGGAGGGGGGAGGGAGGATGAGGGGAAGAGGAGGGGAACGGAAGGGAGGAGGACCCCCCCCACCCTCCACCCCCCACCCCCCCCCCTTAGACTGAAAGGTGGGAGATGGGGGAAGGATAGGGAAGGGAAAGAAGGGGGGAGGAAGCAGGTAAGGAAAAGGGGAGGGGAGGGGGGGAGTTGGTAGGGAAGGAGGAGGATAGAGGGAGGAAAGGAAAATGGAGGGGAAGGAGGAAGGAGGGGGGGAAATGGAAGGAGGAGGAAGAGGGGGAGGAAGGGGAGGATATGGGGGAGGATGGGGGAGGGGGGAGGGGAAATGGGGGAAAATGAAAGGGAGAAAGGAGGAGGAGCGGAGGCTGGGGGGGAGGAGGGGGATCGGAGGGAAGGGGGGGGATGGAGGAAGCGGAGGCGGGCGGGACCGGGAAGGAAGGGGGAAAGGGGAGGTGGAGGAGGGGAGGGAAGTGGGAAAGGAAAGGAAATGGTGGAGCGGGAAATTGGGAAAGCGTGGAAGGAAGGAAGGGGAAGCGTTGGGGGAGGGGGAAGTGGACGGAAGGAGGAAGGAAGGGGGAAAGACGGAAAGGGAAGGTGGAAGTGAGGGGAAAGGAGGACGGAGAGGGAGGAAAGGAGGGAAGTGGAAAAGGAGTCAGGGCAAAGGCGAGGAAGGGGAGTGGGAAGGAGGGGGGGGGGGAGGGAGGGAAGGAGGAGGAAGGGGAAAGGGAGGGAAAAGGAAGGGAAGGAACGGAAGGAGGGGAAGGAGGAAAGAGGAAGGAGGAAGGGAAATGGAAGGAAGGAAGGGGAGGAAGGGGATGGGAAGGGGAAGGAAAAAAGTGTAGAGGAAAGGAAAGGGGAAGGGAAAGGAGGAGGAAGGAAAGGAAAGGAGTGGGAGCGGAGGGAGGGAAATGGAGGAAAACTGGGGAAGGGGTGGGTGGAGGAGGAGGAGGAAGAGGAGGAAGTGGAGGGGGGAAAGGGGGAAATTTGGGAGGGACGGAGGAGTGGACAGTGAGGGGGGGAGGGGGGGAAGGTGGATGGAAGGTGGAGGAGGAAGGGGGGAGGGAGGGGGGAGTGGAGGAAGGAAGGATGGGGAGGGGAGTGGGGGAGGAAGTGGTGGAGAGGGGAAGCGACGGGGGGGAAGGGAAGGGGGGGGAGGGAGGCGGAGGCGGGGAGGCGCAGGAAATTGGAGGAGGAAGATGGAAGGAAGGAGGAAAGGTGGGAGGGGTGGGGAGGAGGAAGGGAGGGGAAGGAGGAGCGGAGGACGGAGGGTGGAGGACGGGAAGGAGGGGGGTGGAGTGGAGGGCAGGCAGGAAGAAGGAAATGGAAATGAAGGAAATGGAAATGGAGGAAATGGGAATGGAGGAAATGGAAATTGAGGGAATGGAAATGAAGGAAATGGAAATGGTAATGGGAACGGAGGAGGAAATGACTATAACTTTGGAGGATTTGTGCCTGCTCAAGAGTGCACATATCAAGACTTCCTTAAGTGTCAGCCACTTAGCTTTAATGGAACAGAAGAAGTTGTTGGGTTAACTCGTTGGTTCAAGAAGATGGAAATGGTGTTCAACATTAGCAACTGTATAGAGAAGTACTAAGTGAAGTATGTTACGTGCATACTACTGAACAATGCATTGACTTGGTGGAACTCCCATAAGAGAACAATTGGGATTGAGGCCGCCTATGCCATGAGTTGGGTAGAACTTATGAAGTTAATGACAGAAGTGTATTGTCTAATAAACGAGGTTCAGAAGATGGATACTGAGTTGTGGAACTTGGTTGTGAAAGGAAATAACTTGACTGATTATACTAAAAGATTTCAGGAACTGGTGTTGTTGTGTACTAGAATGGTCCCAAATGAGGAGGACAAAGTTGAGAGATTTGTTGGAGGTTTGCCTGATAATATTCAGGGGAATATAATCGCTGATGAACCCATTGAACTTCAAGATGCAATTCGTATTGCCAATAACTTAATGGATCAAAAGCTGAGGGATATGCTAGAAGTGCTGAAAACAAAAGAAGGTTGGATAACAACCCAAGAGACAATCGTAGACAACAACCAGTTTTCAAGCGGCAAAATGTTAGAGGACAAAATGTGGCAAGAGCTTATACAGCTGGGAATAATGAGAAAAAGGGGTATGTTAGATCTCTTCCCTACTGCAACAAGTGCAAGTTGCACCATGCAGGGTCGTATACTGTGAGATGTGGAAACTGTAATAGGTCATACAACTAGGGATTGTACGGCTATAGTTACTTCAAACACTCAGAGAGCCCCAGTTGGGAATCGGCCGGGTATTGTTTGTTATGAGTGTGGAAGGCCAGAACATTTTAGGAAAGATTGTCCTAAGTTGAGAAATCAGAACTGTGGGAACAAGACTGGAAACAAGAATGAAAACAGATGGAAAACCAGACTAGAGTAATGAGGCTACGGCAAAGGCTTACGCTATTGGAGGAGAAGGAGAAACCCGATTCCAAGCAAAACCCTGATTCCTACATGGTTACAGGTACGTTCCTTCTCAATAAATGTTTTGCTTTCTATGTTATTCGATTCGGGAGCGTAGGAGGTTTGTAGTCGTCTACTTTCGTGCTTTTGTTGATGTTACCACCATCCACTTGACATAGTTATGCACCGTTAATTTGCCGGATGGAGATTTTCTTAGAAAACCAATGTTGTCCTTAGAGGCCGTACGTTAGGATTATTAGGTCATTTGTTCGACATTGATCTAATGCTCGTAGAACTTGGTAGTTTCGACGTCATCATCGGTATGGATTGGATGGCGAAGTACCACGCGTTGATCATTTGTGACGAGAAGGTCGTCCGTATCCCTTATGGAGATGAGGTGTTAATAATCTGAGCTGACGCTTGTGATGGCGGAAGTAAGTTGAAGCTGAACATCATATCAATCGTCACAAAGACCAGAAGTTATACAATGGATGTCAAGTTTATCTAGCGCAAGTTACATCAGAGACTGAGGACCAAATCAAATGAAAAGAAGCCGGCTTAAGGACGGGCCGATCGTACGGAATTTTTCTAGATGTCTTTTCCATAACAGATTTGCTTGGGATAACCGCTGCTCGACACGTTGATTTTAAAATCGACTTTAGTCCAAAGATGCCTGCTACCTTGTAGCATGGGCCTCGTATCGATTTGCACCAGACGAGATGCATGCAGTTATCAACTAATTTGCAAGAAATTTCTGACAAGGATTTATAAGACCCAGTTCCTCACCTTGGGGAGCTCCGGCTTTGTTTGTGAAAAAGAAAGATGGATCTTTTCGGATGTGTATCGAATACCGTGAACTAAACAAACTTACTGTGAAGAATTGATACCCACTTTCGAGAATCAACGACTTGTTTGATCAATAACAAGGGTCAAGAGTCTACTCTAAGATCGACCTGAGATCTAGTTATCACCAACTCAGAGTTTATGAGGAAGACATTCCCAAGACTGCATTTAGGACTCGCTATGGTCACTACGAGTTCCAAGTAATGCCGTTTGGTTTGACTAACGCACCATCAGTATTCATGGATTTAATGAATCGGGTGTGCAAACCGTATCTGGATAGATTTGTGATTGTATTCATCGATGATATTTTGATCTACTCCAAGACCAGAAAGGAGCATGAAGGACACCTTAAGTTAATTCTGAGGTTACTTAAGGAAGAGGAGTTTTACGCCAAGTTTTCAAAGTGCGAATTTTGGCTATCAAAGGTACAATTTCTTGGTCACGTGATTGATAGCGAAGGCATTCACGTTGATCCAGCTAAGATTGAGTCTATCAAGGATTGGGCATCACCCAAGACACCAACCAAGATTCATCAATTTCTAGGTTTGGCCAGTTACTACCGAAGATTTATCAAAGGTTTCTTAAAAATCACTAGGCCTATGATGAAGTTGACTCAGAAAAGCATGAAGTTTGATTGGGTAGAAAAGGCAGAAGCTGCGTTTTAGCTGTTGAAACAAAAACTATGTAGTGCGTTGATTTTCCCTTTACTCGAGGGAAGTGAGAACTTCGTGGTATATTGTGATGCTTCGCATAAAGGTTTGGGTGCGGTTTTGATGCAAAAGGAGAAGTTCATAGCTTACGCATCCTGCCAACTCAAGGTTCATGAGAAGAACTATACCACACACGACCTAGAGCTTGGTGCAGTAGTGTTTGCTTTGAAGATGTGGAGACACTATCTGTACGATATAAAGTGCGTCGTGTTCACTGATCATAAGAGTTTGCAACACATTCTCGATCAAAAAAAGTTAAACATGAGACAACGATGATGGCTGGAGTTGTTGAGTGACTACGACTATGAGATTCGATATCACCCAGGAAAGGCGAATGTGGTGGCTGATTCCCTGAGCTGAAAGGAAAGAAGCAAGCCACTACGAGTTCGGGCCTTAGTTATGACTATAAGGTTAAATCTTCCTAAGCGGATTTTGAGTGCTCAATCAGAAGCTAGGAAAGAAGAGAACTTCATCAACGAATATTTACATGGCATTATTAACAAGCTAGAACCTCGTACTGACAGAACGTTATGTTTGAACAATCAAAGTTGGATTCTATTTTTTGGTGACATAAGAACTTTGATTATGCATGAGTCTTATAAGTCAAAGTATTACATCCATCCTGGATCAGATAAGATGTACCAAGACCTGAAAAAGCTGTATTAGTGGCCCAACATGAAAGCAAAAATTGCCACCTATGTCAGCAAGTGTTTAACGTGTGCTAAGGTTAAGGTAGAATATCAGAAGCCGTTTGGTTTGTTGGTTCAACCAGAAATCCTACAATGGAAATGGGAGAACATAACGATGGACTTTGTGACTAAATTGCCAAAAATGGCAACCGGTCAAGACATAATTTAGGTAATCGTTGATCGTCTCACTAAGTCTGCTTGTTTCTTTCCTATGCGAGAAGATGACACATTAGAGAAGTTGATGAGACAGTACTTGAAAGAAGTAGTCTCAAGGCACAGAGTGCTTGTTTTGATCATCTCTGATCGTGATAGGAAATTTACTTTGCATTTTTAGAAGTCTTTAAATAAAGCATTAGATACTCGATTGGATATGAGTACGACTTACCATCTATAGACCGATGGTCAGAGTGAGAGAACCATTCAGACATTGGAGGACATGTTACGTGCCTGTGTACTCGACTTTGGCAAAGGCTAGGATAAACATTTACCGTGAGTGGAATTTTCGTACAACAACAGTTACCATACCAGCATTAAGGCTGCTCCATTTGAGGTGTTGTATGGGCGCAAGTATCGATCACCTATCTGTTGGGCAGATCATCCACGAGACAACTGAGAAGATCGTTCAAATCAAGATCCGTATCCAAGCCACCCGTGACCGTCAAAAGATCTATGCCGACGTAAAACAGAAACCCCTTGAGTTTCAAATAGGAGATAAGGTCATGCAAAAAGTTTCACCATGGAAAGGGGTGATACGTTTTGGCAAACGGGGAAAGCTGAACCCTCGCTATATTGGACCTTTTAAGATCATTGCCAAAGTATGAACCATCACATATCGTCTTGAACTCCCAGAGTAGTTGAGTAGAGTTCATAGTACATTTCATGTATCGAATTTGAAGAAATGCATGGCTGATGAACCTCTTGCTATACCGTTGGATGAAATCCAAATAGATGACGAACTCCACTTCATCGAAGAACCTGTCGAGATCATAGACCATGAGGTTAAGCGTCTAAATCAGAGTCGTATTCCGATTGTCAAATTATGCTGGAACTCTAGGAGAGGTCCTGAGTTTACCTGGGAGCGCGAAGATCAAATGCAAAAGAAGTACCCTCATCTTTTCCTAATTTCTGCGTCTGTGGCAGATGCTACGTCGTAATTTTTGAGGACAACGCTTTTTTAACGTGGAAAGGATGTGACACATCACAAATTTTAGTTCAATATTTTAGCCGTTACCGGTCGCTAATTTGAGTTTTTAAAGTTTCGTTTAACTTTTACGTTTAGCCGGGAAGTTTTCCCGCTTTTATCTGAGAATCATCGTCGGGAGTGAACCGGGACACCTAACGTTGTAGTATTTTGGCAATAGCCATGTTTTTATATTTTAAGGCAATATTTAAAATTTCATAATTTTCGGTGATACCGTTATTCATTTCGTTACTTAAGTGAATCGTGATTTATTTAAAATACGAGCATATGCATGGAGGACTTAGAAATTAAATCAAACATGAAGCACTAGTATCCTAGAATGATGGAGACCATTTTTATCCCCCCTCCCCTTGCTCACGTCCAAACAAACAACCTTTATAAACCTTGGATGCCAAATTTAAAATTCAAAAGTAGTAACATAAGATTACAACTAGCATTTATCCTTGCATAATTGTGATTGGGAGATCATTTTGGTCCCTTCTCCTCTCTTTGTCCTATCCTACAAAACACACACACTTACACACTTTTTGTTGGGAATTATTCATTCCTAACTTAGTACCGTTGGTGATAATACTTAGTACCGATAGTTATAGTTAGTACTGACAGTATAAAATGTTAAGTACTGATCAGATAGTTAGTACCGTTAGTAGAAAATAGTTAGTGCCATTTAAGAGATATGTATGGGATATTATAGGAAAAGATATGTATTATCTTTTATGCGTTTTTAAGCCTGTTAGGGTGTATCCTTGGTCTATAAAAGGAACCCTCATGGCATAGTTAGAGATATCAGTTCAATATACATCTCAT